>JAQFYB010001530.1:0-31699 GCA_034694085.1 Pogonognathellus longicornis | reverse complement strand
CGATACTGCAGTTTCTACTCGCCCATTTCTCAAAAGGCCTTTTCACTGCAGAAAGCTGCGGGAACGTTCTAGCTGGGAGTGCACTGCTATTATTACAAGAGTGCTATGCTAGGAGCACACGAACTCGTTTCAATGTGCACAGCCACTACCATTCCACGTCACAATGCTTTCCTTTATATTATACTAATATTTACAAAAAATTCATATCCATTACTGCTATGTGCATCGTCATATTCTAAAGGAATGGAATGGTTGTGGGAAATACATAGTTGGATTTTAAATGTATATTTATAAGAACGATGAGCTGAAGGAAGACACTCCGAAGAACACAACGGACAAGAACCGTTCATCCAAACCAAACCAAACTTAACAAAGCGAAAACCAAACCATGAAACCTCCACTCGTACAATGACATCCTACCTTTGTTCTCCTGAAGAATTTTTTCCACCAGATTCCGGGCTTCTGTCACTCTCTCTTGGGACTCTTTCGAAATCTGAATATTTCAATTGTTTAAAACAATGGGGGAAAGTCAAAACAATGCCAAGGAAAAATTGACTTGGCTCTACCGTCTCAGTTTATTTTTGGGTTACGAGCATTTTTATTATTTTTACATTATTGAGTTTTAAAATGAAATATATTAAATTCAATGTTCAAAGGATAATAATTTAGTTTTGTGCTCATTTTTTAGAGAAAAACGTTGGGGAAAGTTGAAATTCGTAAAATTTGTTCGTCGTACTTTTACATTGCAAGAACAGCCTCTGTGTTTTATTGCAGAGCTGCATTAGCGATAAAAAATTTGTGCTGTTGCAACACACGAGAACATTAGATAGATTGGTTGAGAAAGTGCATTGTCTTTGAACGAAAATATTAGATTTTTTGTCGGAGTGGAGGAAAATCTGAGAAAGAGAGCAAAGTCCAACAATTCATTGAGATATAAATCAGATTTTGTTTAATAAAATGTAGCAGACCTTGATTTTGTAGCGGCCTCGTCCTAACTGGAGAAGATCATCGGTGGACAAGCTGTTTCCATCGATTGTGATGTACTGGCAAAATCCCAAAAGAGCCCGATTTTCACATTACAGTCAACAAGACCAGCACGTGTAAATGGATCGCTGCAAAGCCTTAGCAAAGAAAACAATACACAGTGCCCACACTTACACACACGCATCATGCACCACGAAATTTCAAAGCAGCACACATTAGGCAGTGGTGGTGATTGCACGCGATGAACCCGAAATTCTCACAACTTGCATTGAATACCAAACTAGGTACAGTGCTATCAAGACATTTACTAAATATTTACAACCACAAACCCTATATTAGTAGCTCTATAATAGCACAAAATTTCTCTCGTTTGAATCGTGGTCTTGGAACTTAATGCAAAACACCACAGCCTCAAAACTACACAAAGCATTATTATGCCTATCGGATATGACAGTGCATGGGAGTTTCACAATTGAGAGTTATGGCCTTCAGTTTAATCCTTTGTAATTTCTTCATACCAATAATGCGTACAATATGCAGTTATACTTATAAATCCTCCAAAAACACATGGTCTAGTTCTTTAGCTGATTTTGGGGATCGGCTTCTTAACCTTCGCCGTCCCGACCTCGATCGAACCTTCCATTTAATCTAGGGGTATTTTCGGTACCCCAAAAATATTTCCTAAACTAATGGTTTTAAAAATTTGAAAACCACACTACAGGTAGATTAACATTTTATTGACTCAAATCTAAAAGATTTTTAAAATAGACCACATAGTTTTTTAAATAAAAATTTCGGTGGGAAAAAAATTCAAATTTAAAAAAAAAACAAGTTTACTGAAATTAATCGATCGAACATCTTTAAAAGATTTTTGTAATCAGAGTTGTCGTTTTCGACATATTTGCAGAAAAATAAAATGGGATACCTAAAGTACTCCACTTGGGACCGCGAAGGTTAATAGGGTTTTATAAAGTGAATATTTGTTTAGACAAAAGGCGATTCCAAAAACAAAGAACAAGAAGGAACATACTCATGAAATTTTTGTAAAAATCGCATCCCTATACTTCCTTAATATTCGGTTGCAGAAAAGGATGCTGCAACATTTAAAGAGGAGTTACTGTATTAGTTTGACACTATTTTATTTTTAGACATCAATGTCGGCCTGTGTGTCTGTCAGCACAACAATTTGAGTAAACTTGAAACTATATTATGGAGTCTGTATATTGTATATAGTCCCTAATGTATACAATGAAAAATTAAATTCTGCTCTTACTTGCCTCCTTATTTTTCCTACAAATCTAGTACATTGAATTACTAATACCTAGACAAAATTATCAAATACAAATAAAATATCTAATATTTTATTCATTATAATTTATATTACATGTTTGTAATATAACATTTTAATATGCCTAATGAAGCAGTCCACTTCAAGGAGAGTTTTTTGAATACTTTTATTTGTGTATATATATTATCTTATCCATGATGGTTCTGTTGCTGTAGAATTGCCTACGGAATCCTTGATAAACGAATGTGCAAGAAAGAAAGCAATTCGAAAGTAACCTTAAGAGTTGCAATAATTTCTCTCAGACAAGGATGGACAAATAGAAGAATTAAACTATTGGAACACCTAATAATACAGTTTTACACAAGATCTACAAGACTGGGAAATGATGGCTTTAGGTACTGGAAATTCCTTTTGATTGGGCGGATGAGTCTACAGACACTGTGATACTTTAATGGGATATGTAATAGCTATGAAATAATTAGTGAACATTAGGAAAGTTGTGAGTTGTTGGAATAAGAGGAAGTTATTGAGTATTAGTTTGCAACTGTGAGTGAAAGGGTAATAAATGAAAAGGATGAATGAATGAGATATAGTTTGGCGTTGTACTAGTTGTGTACAAAAGTGTGTGTATATGTTGGAGGGCAATTGAATTCAAAGACAGGGCTTTCTTAAGCTTCAGATGAGAATATAAACAAGGAAAGAGGACTTTATGCATTATCTGTTGAAGACTTAAGAATGGTGGCGATAAAGTAAGGAGCGCCATGGCATGGAAGGCTGGGAAGACGGAGATGGAGATAGGATGAGATTAAATGAGATGGGATGCTGGTGAAAGCTGGAGAAATTCGTATACGTACAACAAACTGATTATATGTACAATATGCACGTACATGTGTCTGTCTGTCGCTCTATACAACTATACGCCATATAATATTCCCCTACACTTGCCAACAGAAAGAGAGAGAGACAAACACAAAGAGAGTAAGTCATATGGAGAAACCTCGCCTGCATAGCAGTTCAGTGAGTTTCGTTTACAAGCTGACAAAGTGAGATAGAGCAAGTAGATGCTAGAATAGACATACTGTTACTTCCATAATAATATTATTGCCTATAGCGGAACACCCCAAGTCAACATTTCTATGCCTATGCAGCAAAACACATATAAGCTGTAGCTTCCTTACAGCAACATTTGCACTCAAACTTAAAAGCAAATTACTTAACCTGACACTATGTTAATGTTACACTATGTTATATGAAGCCAAGTTACAAAGTCCTCACGAGGTATTCTTCAAAGTAAAAGTTTATGAAAAATTGTTAAATGAAAACTATTTATACCGCTAAATCAAAATAATCAATTTTGAAACAATTTAGCATGCATAAATTTTAAAATATCAATTTTGTTACAAATAAGAGTATTTATTCCAAAATAAGCCATTTGGGAAAGCTTGGGGCTAAAACATTTAATTTATTTAACTTGAAACATTTTACTCATTTTAGAGTAGAGGTACCTATTAAATCTAAAAAATCGATTTTGGAACCATTTTGAATTATTTTTGAATTAAATTTAAAACAAATTTAGATATAATTTAATCTAAATTAAAATAATCCATTTTGGAACAATATTAGTATCGCTAGAGGTAGAGATATTAGCATTGCAAAGTCTGTCTGTGTATCTATCTGTATGTGTTCAATGTTTAGTTCAATGTAGTTAGCCGAGTGGTTGTACATGATACAGAGTTAAACAAGTGATATAACATGTGTATGTATACTTCTTTATTTTTACAGGGCGTATCTTTTTGGTATGCACACACATACACAAAGATTAATATTACAATACATTACAATTTTTTGTTCACATTTTTAATATCTCACATGTTTTTAAAATCTCAATTTTAATATCAAAATAAAAATAATTTTTGCATTTTTGTGGCTATGCTCCATATTCAGTTTGTCTACAACACTTCAAAGTATATTCCTATTCTGAAATTGTTTTATACAGCTATTGTATTAATAAGGGTTAATGCACAAAATTTTGAACTACCGGCTCATAATAACTTGTCCGTTTGGCTTCAGATTAAAATTTATCTTTATTTTATAACCTTGAATTTTAATTTTTCCTAACAATTTAAATTTTATAAATATTTTTACTGCAATCTGTTTTACACAGTTTTAAGTTTCAAAAATATATTTGGTTGTTTTTAGTATTGGGAATAAATCATATAAATTAATATTTTTATCATTAAATTGCATAAACCGCTAAAATACGTAATATTTAAAAATATGAAAGTTTATATTGCTTTTCAAAATTTTGCACATTTCATTTTAGTAATTAATTTTGAACAAGGTTCTGTTTTCTTTAAACAAATTATTTTTTGCAAAATTATTTTGAAGTCTAAACAAAATTTAAATAGAAACCAATTTAATTTCTCACAGAAGCAACATTTCATTCCTGAGCCTTTTAGAATCTCTCTTAAGCGTCAACGTCTTAGTCGCATAAAGTGTTACCCATTAGAAAAGTGTGGGAGTACTAACATTAAGTAAGGACTGCGAAGACAAAGAAGCAGTGCTGTGCATAAAAAGTGAAGTGTAAGACAAAGAAAAAGAAAAGTCAAATGGAGGCATACCTCAGTTGGCTGCTGGAAAGTCTTGGGGCTGCAAAATTAAGAGCATTAGAAGCACATTAGAACAAAGTTTTATGGCTAGAAGGTTAGCATAGGGATTGTGGGCTCACTAAGAACACTCTCCTACTTACTTGAGTGCGAGTCGAAGAATCGAATAGCATTGTCTCTTGTATAATTATTTACCCCTATATTCCTATAACACACATTAACACAAAGAGATAGTCCCTCCGTGTGAATGTGTGAATTTTTAGTGTCTTGTCTTGCGTCTACTTTGAGTTCTGTTGAGAGTTAAGACTTTATTAGTAGCTTACTCGTTACAATGCAATGAGCTCTGGCAGCAGCTTAAATAATACAATCGCTATTTCTTCCGCCTCTCTTTGAGACATTTCTACGTGGGAACTATTGTTTAAAGAGCATACTGAATGGCACAGAAATAATCTATCTTTGAAAACAAGTACAAAAGAAAGCAAACGAGAAAATGACGCTTAATTTTCACTAAAGCATCATTTCAGAGACATTTCCTGATTTACAATAATTGTACATCCACATTCTAAAGTCATACTGATGAATTGCAAGTCCAAATTTCAGTATTGAGACTGACATTCACTCAAATATAAATTAAACTAGTTCAAACGCAAAGATACTTTTTTAACTCATTGAAACTTATTGATTTACATGAAAACGTTTATAATTGAGTAAAACTGATCGACTATTATTGACCTTTAACATTAATGCCATGTTAGAGCATATCGTTATCATTTATATTGGGAACGACGACCTTTCTGGAAACATAAAGACGATATTTACAACAAAGGTCATAAATAATATCTTAAATCCTTCCCACACAGATTTAAGTTTGAAATTTGTCGAACAACATCTCAATGAAGTGTTGTGTCATTAAATAAAAAGTTTGAAGTAGGGTTTTTGTTTGAATGTAGTGAAGATCGGAGCATAAGGGCTCTTAATATAGGACCATATTTGTGAAAGTTCTTATAGAGACATTAGACTTTAGAGTAGTATTTGTATATTGGAGCTAGAAGATGTAATGATGATGTAATATTACGTGAACGAGTGTGAAAGACAAGAACGTACATTTGTTCTGGAACATATTTGATTTCTGCGGAAGCCAAGACGGGGTTGGGCCAATCGCTGTCGAGAACTTGACACGAAATGTGAGAATGAGACATTGTAATAGAATTTATCACGAGAGAAATAAAAGCGTTAGGTCGGCAGAAGAAGACGCAGTAGTATAGACCTATGATATAGTTTGAATGTTCTGGTGCCTTGTTTCTATGGATTTGCACTTACCTACTGATACAAAGTCATTGTCATCGAGGACGTCTTTGATAACATCCTGAGGGTCCAGGATAGCACCCCCTCGAGTTTTACGAACTTCGGAAACGGTTTCCTTGCGACTTGGCACATGGGTGATGGGAGACAGTCTTTGATACCTTCGCAGGGCTTCTTCGCCCAGCCACCGAATCGTCGCTTTCCCTGCCGCAATTCAAAATAAAACCACCGCATATTTATTTATCATTGCATTTCACATAAAATCGATCATCTATTCAAAATCTTCTCGTGTCGCTCCATTTTATTCCATCTTTGTCATCGCACACAACTCTCAAGTGCTCCGACATACATAGACACATGCACAGCCCACTTGCAATATCTATGAATATCCCTGTGGCAAACTCCTTTATTCTTCTGCCACCATTGTACTACATAGTAACCTTCGTAATCCACAAACACATTACATATGTAGCGACTGTTTTCTTCATTCGGCCAACAGCACTCTTCTTTTTTCATAGAATATAGGAAACCAATGCATTACAATATCTACCATAACCCAATCGAAATCTTTCTTCTGAGCGAGTCCCCAGATTGAGCCTCGTTTTCCCATTTATTACTTACTTACCATGCAGCAACATCAAGAAGACGCCTATGCACAAATAGAACAAATGGAGCCGAGGGTTGTATTGTATTACGCATAGTGTACACCAATATATACATATCGGGTAATAATGCACCAAACAGTATTACAAGCAGCAGTAGGAATAATGTAAATGCATTCAAATGTAGCATGGCGAGCAATCCGAATATTCTGTGAGCATTGCTCACTTTATCTGTTTATCTTTTTACTCTGTGAGTCGTAAATGTTTATCTTTTGTGTGCTGACAAATACACGAATTTTCTCTGCAGCTCTTCTTTACTGTGTGTATACTTGTGTAGCCCATTCAATTACCCCAATACCCGAAGATAAAAAACATCTCATTAGAACAATCTCGGCTCTCTATCTCTCTCAAATTCACAAAAATATCCAAAACAACACAAATAACCAACTCGATGAAAAGAATTAGCTTACAGTCTATGGCCCGTCCATCTTTGATTATAAAATGTGTTGCAGAATATGTCAAAATACTTACAAATCAAAATTAAATATTTTGAAAGAAAGATCTGAAGAGTTAAATGTAATCTCTTTTTTAAAAGGAAACCATCCTTATAAATACAATATAGCAGGGATTTTTTTTAAATAATGAAATTTTGTTTCGTTTTTCATCTTTTTATATTTTTCGCTCACTTAAAATTTGAAATTTAAAATTGTGAGCTAAGGATCTGTATAATTCATTTCAGAGAATATTTGAGCTTATTTTCAAACTCATAGCACCTCTCGTTATTTTTTAAGAAAATAAATAAAAATTTGAAAGTGAGTTGTTTCAGTAATTGACGAGTTAATTGTTTTCAAGAAATTCCTATAGGTATACCAATGGCAGATAATGCCTACTGTAATCTTACAAAAGAAAAATAGTAGAATTATACCCTAATTTTGAAAAAAATGGTATTTAGAAAGTATTTGTAAAGTGTAAAGTGGGATACATTATCTGCAACACACTTATACTTCTGTAAGTCACTGGACCATCGAGAATATATAAACACCATACTAGTGTAGTATACTTACAACGGACATGTGTTGTTTGGATCTTCACTAAAATAAAAAAGAACCTTCTTTGGAAATTATAAGTCGCTTCCATTTTCTGTGCAAGATTGCTTTGGATGTCCACGATGCACACCAGGAAATATTAAAAGGTCAACTAAGTATTTCTGTCAAAGTCAATTAACAACTACCCTTGTAACACTCATTCAGTTTCATTGCACTATATACCTTCTACCAAGGAAAATTGTTTACTACAATCACAAAAATATGGATGCGTAAAGCAAAATAAAAAAAAAATAGCTAAATAGTACACAATTTATTTCGAATACAATTTTCTCGTTGTAAATGCTCTGATGGTCATTGGATTGTAATAGTTTCTAATTACACATAATAGTGTTGCATTTATTTGTTTAGCGTGTTTGGATACAATTTTGGCAAAAATTTGAATTTGTTAATAATATAATTTATATGACAAATGATGAATGATGGCGTGTTGATAAACAGTGTTAGTAATCAGAGTTAGAACAAGTTGGAATTGTGTGAGAGAGACGAGGTAAACGCTAAAGGAGCCCCTATTCAACACGAGCCAAAACACAAAGTAAGTGGGGGGAAAGAGTGCGAGGAGATTTAGACAGATACACACATCGATACTGGTTACTTGTACATTATAGAGATAAAATCCCAGTTTGGATTTGTGTATGTGAGGAAAGAGAAGAATCAAACTGTACATTCCAAGGTGCAATGTGTAGTTATTTCTATATGGGAAGACAATGCTATGTATTTGTGACAATGGAATAAGACAAGGCCAACCTATCATCAACTAACATAAAATTGGCTCAATCTCTTTTGAAAGATGTGTAAAAGTCTGGGATACACAGACGGTCTTTATTTTTTCCTCCTTTCTCCTCTTTTTCCACACGTAGAGATACAAATGGGCAATAAGTGGCTAGTAGTAGTCCTAGTTGAAGATATAGTTGTGCACACTTGCATTACTGTTCCCAACTTGCTTTCCTCCTACTTTTCACTGCACATACTTTTCTTTTTATATTCTTTGTACAATACTACTACTGCTACTCTTATACACACAACTGCTGTCATATAGTGTAGTTACGATTATAATATGGAAGCATTTATATAGGAAGAATGTATTTGTAGGACAGTATAGTTTATTGGATTTAATGTACTTTGTGCCTCTGTCTTTACGAGTTTGACTCAAGCGAAGGCAAACGATTCTGAGAGGAGAGAGTGAAGCAGTTCGCATCTAATAATTCTCTGCAATGGATAAAAGACCAAAAAACTCTGCCAGCTACTCTCTGAGCTAAAACATAAGAAATCACATCAGATATGACTCACATCATAATATGTCAAGCGTCTATAGATACAAAATTCGAATTGAGAACTACTAAGTTCATGCTATCTTTCGCCAAACTATACACCACTTTTTCACTATCAGACAACCATCGTTTTACCAGCACCAAAATTTCGAACTGAGAAACTTTTTGACACGACGAATCTATACCAAAAATATTGCACAGCACACAGTATTAAATCAGACGCAGTTTACGATGAGTACCAGGAAAAATCCTAAGGAATTCATCATTATTCTTATAAATATAACCAAAATATAATTTAACTGCTATAACCACCAGAGTAAAAAGTCTCGCTAAAACAATAGACAATTGAGAATGCTACCTATGTGAGTTTTCGATATCATGTATATCATACATGATATCGAAAACTCACATACCTATACAATAACGTGTATTTAGTCAGTGTGTTCTAATCATACAAAAAGGCACTATGAGTATTTCTGTTGGATTATTGGCAGAAAGCATTTTAGAAAGTGTTGAAAAATCAACTAAACCTATAAATAGAGACAATTTAAAACAAATTTGTTTTAAATTGACTCTCTCTGCTATGTGTTTACCAATCAATTTCCAACCCAGAAAGACAGTACTAGGTTAGTTATATGGTAGATATCCTCTGTATTTTGGAACTGAACCCAAACCAAAAATGTTAAACCGAAACCTAATAAAAACCAAACTTATATGAAAATAATAAACCAACCCGAAACCGAACACATTGAAACCAAAACCAACCCGAAAATAATGCAGCAACCAAAAAAGAAACGATGTTTTTTAAATTTTACCCCACTATTTTTCCTGCAATATTAAAAAAGTTAACCCAATAGTAATCGAATATTCACACCAATACTTCATTATTGTGATAAGGAAGTTTTACATAAACAATGTCTTGCCTGTACTTTATAGGCAGTTCTAAATAGCTATACAAAGGGTGTGTAGACAAATCAGAGTTCTAATTTTAAGAACCAAATCACTATGTCATTTGCTGGAAACCAGCTGTCTGCAATATGCTAACTGAGAGCAATGTTTGACAAAAAAAGCTTTAATACTGAATATGAGTTTAAACCGAATCGAAATTTTTCAAAAAATCAAGAAAAAAAAACGAAAATAGCCGTTCGGTTTTGGTACGGTTTCAGTTCTTACGTCTCTAGTATATTGCTATAAGAATTGGACAGACAAAAAATTCATCTAGACAACAACTTACAGTTTACTGCCTATTTTTACTTTGTAGATAAAAACTTAATCTGTCGAATGAAAATAAAGGAATTGTTCATCTTACTTCAATTGCCAAGCACCTTTACATACAACATAGAGACTGCATCCATTATCCATGGCAGTGCACTGATTTATTACACACCATAAAATATAATAAAGCATTCTAATGTCTCACGTTGTTAAAGTTGGTGGATTTGTTTAAAACATATTCATTGACAAAAGCTGTCATGTTTGAAACACACGAGTTTTG
This sequence comes from Pogonognathellus longicornis, assembly GCA_034694085.1. Taxonomy (NCBI): domain Eukaryota; kingdom Metazoa; phylum Arthropoda; class Collembola; order Entomobryomorpha; family Tomoceridae; genus Pogonognathellus; species Pogonognathellus longicornis. The sequence goes on along the minus strand of JAQFYB010001530.1, from coordinate 21,048 downwards.
TAACAACTTGATCAATTCTGGTCAAGATTTTGTGAAATTTGATCAAAGAGATAGGAAGACATACGAGGTTATTTCAAGTGAAAAGTGAAAAGGTCAGCTGTTGGAAAGAATAAAAATTGAAAACTGCACTCAGGAATTGTATGGAGCCGTTTGGTTTGTGGTGGATGGTGGAGGTAGGTGCGTCTGGAGGCGACAAGCTTGAACAAAGACGACATGAAAACTGAAAATGAAGATCTGAGTACGAAGAAGATTAAAGGTGGAGGTTGGACAGCTGTATTGCATGTGATTTGATACCTGTTGGGAGAAGGCTGTTCACATTTTGGCGAAATAATAGTAAGACAGTGTGGAAATGATTACGACGACTATAAAGCAAGTGGAGGTAGTAAAATGGGAAGTTGTACGATGAACTAATATAATTTCATTAAGTACAGCTATCTATCTATCTTCTAATGTTCGGATTGGATTCTATTGAACATTGGCAGTGTTGTAGTAAAACGAAATGACTAACCATCCTTGCATGGAATGTGGAACCACTCGTCTCGGACACGAACCGACAGTTTCATCCCGGATTCTCTCACTTTCTCTCACTTTATTCCTGAAACAGTCGTAATAATCTCTCTTCCTCACTTCCAATCACTTCCAAGAAATTCAAGTCACCGCTCAACAGAATCGCTCACTAAATTCTGAGACTTGAGATGAAAATTAGAGATGGATAGTTTGACGAAAACGAATCAGACCAAGAGAAACCTATAGAACTTAAGTAAGAACTGTTCCAATGTTAATAAAGCTTCGTCCCGACACTCCCTATATAGCCCTTTTTAAACAGTTTTATATATGAGTCAATTTCCTCTGACCATAACGCCCTTTTCATCGTTCGAATTATCGGACTCCAAGTTCCTCCCGATTACATTCGTCCATAACTCAGTCAGACTGATTTACTATCACCCCTTTCGTTTTCTACTGCATATATCTACATACTCACACTACTCAACCACCAAGTCCTATAATATTCTCATTTTATAAACATTTTACTATACGTGCAAAACTACAGTACATTACTGAAATACAAGACATAGTGCTGAGGTTTGTACTAGTATCTTAATATTCCTAGGCTGATGGTTGTAAATGTAAAAGTCAAATTCTGTGGTGGTATTGTCCCGTATATACATAGCACATTATCGTAGTTTTCGTATTTGCCTTTATAACCTACAACTGTAAATGTGTCGCATGACTGCGATAATATAATATAATGTCGCAGTGTTGGTCCGTCCACAGTTGAAGGAATGACTTTTATTTGCTTGTCTGTGTATAAAATATCAGATTACTAGAATCAAATTAACTCCTTTACTTATGCAAATACTATATACATTCTTGCCTCATGTTTTATTTCTAGTTTTACCATCAAATATTTAAGCTGAAGATCGTGTTTGCTAGCTTGGAATCTGATTGCAACAATGAAAAAAAATTATAACAATTACATAATTTCCCGGTCAAACAAGCTTGTCGCTAATTGAGGATTTTCTGTGTAAATAATGCGAATAATGTCCTATTTTACTTTGTAATTTGCACATTGCATAGAAAATATTGTGTACCCTTATTGCCACTACTTATTATTGCTAGTGTATTTACTATAGTAACTCTACTGTTCCTAATTGTGTAAAACTATATTTTGCATCTTTGATTGGGACTTTAGGACTCTCAACATGTAGTTTTCCGTAATTTCTGAAAGTCATTTGGCTTGAATTTTTGATTAGGCAAATTTAATTGTAAAAAACATAAAAAGCGTTGTAAGCGTCTCGTTTTCTACCGCGTTTAATGGTAATCAATGTTAGTTTAATGTTAGTTGAACAAGATTGTTTATATTTCATACGATACTTCAAATAAATTATCTAAATTTGTTAAACATTATGTCCAATGCAACGTTAAGTTACAGGAAGGGATCAATCGTTCAACCCTACACGACCTTATTACTATTACCTTATTACACGACATTAGAAGGAACTGAACTGTGGCTCTATGGGAGCCAAATACCTGGTTTCTGTATATTAATGAAGAATTTATTCATAACAGAAACTGTGACATAGTGGTAATGGTTCATTTTAATCATTTAGCCGAACAACAGTGAAAAAATCCTGGTGTAACCAAAAAAACTCGAAATATGATGTTTTGTTACATATTATATGATTTACTAATTTATTATGATTCATGATGCTACCAGCGCAACTTAATATTCATGAGAGTAACTTTATAACTACTAATCTGATACTTTTTTGCCAAGTTTGTTTACGGTAGTATAATGGTACACACAGTACACAGTACATGAGTCCATCATTTCCATTTCCGCCCACCTTGCTTAGATAACTCTTAAAGTTCTCTTGGCAATTTTAGACTTTGAATGACTTTACTTGGCGTTAACATTCGCACTATGGAATCATGTAGTAACTCCGATATAATTTACATAATCTTATCACCCTTTCCCATTCCGACAAGCTGTAAGTCACTATGTGAGTGTAACTAGTTTTCCTACCCATCAACCACTCCTCACACAAGTACTTATCATATCACACAGTATAGTGCCACAGTGTATCACTATACCAGAGATGGAAATTTCACTTGCCCATCCCTGCCCATCCACCCCAAAATAAAACTACGTATAACCTGTCCATCCAGACCATTCACAACATCCAAAAACCTATGTTTTTCTATTCCAGTCCAAAATTCTCAATATTTTTCTCCCTAGCCATCCATTCACCTTTAAACAAAGTAGCAAATATGATTTTAAAAATGTATAATAAGCTTCTTAAAATCAAACAAATTAAAACTATTAGAAGCATGAGTAGCTTTTCAAGCACATATCTATGCAGTATGTGACGAGAAAACAATCTATTTCAATTCTAGGTACCCGAAAATGTTTACGGTTATGCACAGGTCTGTATTGTACGAAACTAGTTGGGATAATGCCTTTCAGCACTAGCGAAAGAATAATAGACCTTGAAGAGAAGAAACGCTCTCTAACTGCTTGTTACACAAATATTTTTAAAACATGAATATAATAATTAATACTATGTACTGATAAAAACCCAAAAATACAACAACCATTGCTACCTACCATTACAAAACATACTAAAAATATCTGTTACCCTCCAGCATATCTACGGCATCCAAAAAACTACAACCATGACATTCAGCCAATCCTGTCCATTCAGAAAACTATAGCCATACCATCGTGCCCATCCAGCCCTTCCAAAAAAATTAGTCATCCCATCCAGCCCATCCACAACATCCAAAAACTAAACCCATTCAAAATGCCGGATGTTGATGGGATGGGGAGTATCCGGCTGGGCAAATTGATGGGTGTTTCCATCTCTGCACTATACAAAGTTCTTGGATAATTATGCATTATGAATGGTGAAAAGTCTAGAATCTTATTTTAGTATGCTGGAAGAGCTTTGCTTAACGTGCTGTAATTATTATATATTTATTACCTTCTATAAATAAGATGAACATACAAGTTGATAATAGCATAATAATAATATAATATTATCATGTGGACAAGATTTTTACAAGTAAAACTTACAATTAGTTGTATTTGCGCTGTGAGACAGTAATGTGTTGTGTACGTCATAGAAACAGTGAATGGATACGACATGATTAAAAAGTGTTGAATTTAAGCTTGGTTGATTTTATCAATTGCTCAACAGAAACCAAGTGACATGATTAGACAAAAAGTTAAGTGCAAAAGTGACCTTATTTCATCATGCTCATTACAATCATCAGAAACTGTTGACGACCAAAACCACTCTAATGACTTAAGATAAAGTTATTAAGCAATAAAGCCTTCCGTTTTCAAAAAGTTTTTTGCTTGTCTTTCATATGTCCTTCCGAGAGCCAACAGTTTACTGCCCTAAGAGGTTTGGAATAAGAAATAGTTCCTCAGAAATAAGCAAAATTACCTACTTACCTAATACTCAGACAGATTTATCCATAAATAAAATAAGCGCTTACCATATTATCTTAGATCACGGTTTTGCTGATCAGCACTGTAAGGATGCACAGCACGTAGAATGTTGACCAATATATGTATATATATATATATATAGTAGTAGGTACCTACTACCTACCTATAATACTAATACTTACAAAATAAACTCTAATTTATCAATTCATTGCATGCATAATAATACATTAATTAGTTTGACATGTCAAGCCCTGCACTTTTGTACAATATAATTGTTATAATGTCATATATGGTGCAGGAAGAAAATATTATTCAAATAAATCATAATTAATATGCATGGCCATAGTAAATACAACTCATTTACATTTACATAGAGGGGAAGCTATGGAAAGAGTGAATTTGAAGAAATTTAGAGCAATAGGGGGAAGGTGCGAAAAGAGAAAATTAGACAATTAGACAAAGACAATTAGAGAAACTTAAGGAGAGTCGAGAGGGAACGAAATCGGAGAAAATAAGAGAAATATTAAGAAATATTAACATTGATTTGTTGAAGGTGAAATACACAAGAAGAGACATAGTTTTCTGAAAAATTAGACAGAGAAATATGGGGGGGGGGGGGGTAAAATTGCGAAAAAATTACAGGGAGGGAGGTTTGAGAAGTGATGAAATTAATAAAAATTGCATACTTAAACAAAATATTAAAATTTGAAATATTTTAAAATAGATGTAGGGACTGCATGGAGAGGACAATTTTTCCACAGTCATATAGAGAAGGGAGTGTGGGAGTTTAATTTTAGAAAAATTAGAAAATAAAAGGAGGGTGAACTTAATAAAAATTACAGACATATGAATACAGTATTAAATTATTTTTTTGAAAAGTAAAATCATGAAGGGTCGGAAAAAGTTTGATTTGGAGAAATGGCGTTTATGAATTGAATTTGAGACAACTTTGATGTAATGATAACCGAATATTGAAATTCTTTCTCAGAAATCAAAGAATATTTACCCTTCCACCTGTCTAGATTACGGAAAGGCCACCTGCGCTTAAACTTTATTATATTTTGCTTGCATTCATTCTTTTCCCCGCGCGGAGCGCGTGCGCTAATTCACTAGTAACTAATAGGGATATATATTAGTGATGAAACTAAATCACCATTCCTTCAATGACAAAACTGAAAAATATAATAATAGTAATATATATTTCCACAGTGGGTCTACTAAGTTAATACTCCTAATAATACAGTTTATATTATTATGGCACGTATCTCATGTCGGTATTTATATTGCTAGTTTTGTTTTAATTGCCATACACGAAAACACATATTGTTTAAGTGGCATCTGAAAGAAAGGAAAGGCTCATTTGGATTTATTTAATCTCTTGAATTGAAGTAGGAATGAATGCGTATTTGAATATGGATTTGAAGTTTATGTATAATGTTATGGCAGCATTTGGAATGATTGTCACACAGAGTGAAACCCCATAATGCGTTGAGTTTAGAATGATGGACGTACTAAACTAAACTGAGAAAGCGTCCAAACCGCCGGAAGATAAAAAGGCAGACCACTCGTATAATTTGGTAGGAAATGAATTCCTTGGGCAAATAAATTGACATATTTTCCACCCATTAAATGCTCACATAACGAGTACAAATGACCTCTTTTCCTTCAGTTTGTTGCAAATGCCAAGTAGGATTCTTTCTCTTTATCTCTGTCTTCCGTTCCGCTACATTGGCCATATTCACTTATCCCACACGAAATGTACGATTATACCATTGCTTTGCAAAACCAGTTTTAGGTATTCAGATTTCACAAGAACTACAACCCTACAGTATTTTGAATACAAAAATCTATGCAACTTTTGTAATAGTGAATTAGCTCCGGCAATCATTGCGGAAAAAACAGTGATTGCAGTCTGTAATTTTTGAAAAGTTGTTGTGACCATTTTCAAATCCAGAATGATCGGAAATTTCTATTTTATAAAAATAATTTTTTATTTGTGTCTGTCAATGTTAACCACAATCATGACAACAATTGTCACCGCTTTATTTACTGTGTCTATATATGGTAATTTAAAACGCAAATAAGAAAAATTGGTAACCCTAGGTTGTAGATGTATGCCATCGTTTATATCTGTAGTAGTAGCAAATTTCAATCATCTGAAACTTTTATAAAATTAAAAGGAAATCAATTTATAGTTGTATCAAGGTACCAGTACATTTATTTAATTTTCTATTGTAAAAGTCTAATGAAGTGAAACTCTACTTGCATGCAATTTTGTCGTGCTACCTTTTTAGAGAATAATTGGGGCAGATGCATCTAAATATATTATTATGCTGAAGTGTTGACATGTTGGATGACTGTTGGGGAAATGAGACCGTTAATAAGATACGTTTTGCATCGTCAAAACAAAATCATATTCTTTTATATATAAACACAATAGGACATTCTATTTACAAAAGCTATTTTAAGCACACTTATCATTAGAGCCTTTATCCCCATCCCATGAAATGTAGAATTTCTATGACTTCATTGAAATTCACTCACCATGTTTCGATAAAACCAGTCAAGTAAAGTTGAATATATATAATTATAACATGCGATATATCAATAATGATTTGTATTTTAATTTGTGATTTCTATTTATAAGCATAATGTATGTCAAAACAATCATTTCGTCTGTATTATAGAAGCTTCTAAATTTACAATGAGCATCTCTCGTTTTTCGTAATATGAAATTATTTTATTTAGCATACTCAAACAAATGATGCCATTATATTATACGTTCTAAGAATAGGTGCAAAGATTTAAATGACTGATATTTTTGTACGTCTCTTTGGCTGTCATCTTCTTACATGACTGACGTACTTGTCATTTATTGAGATTCAAGGCAGCATTCCACAAACAATTTCATTTTCAAAGCAGACGCAGTGCGTATTATTCAAATAGATACCTATTGATAACTCAAAGCCTTCATCATTTACGCAACATTATAGTAAACCATAATAATATCAGGAAAGCTTATTTTGATGTAGGTAACATCATAGTATATATTTTATATACTAAATACTAATGATATATATAATATAGGCTTGGTTATATTATAATAGATATACGTATGATGTAAACGTGTCTAAAATATTACATGAAAAGTCACCCAGTGCATTTGGCTAGACTAATTTTGACAATTGAAAATATTATGAGTTTTTGACGGTAAATAAGTGGATGGAAGTCTATCCCTCTCTCTCTATCTCTTTCTCATCTTTGGAGAATTCTGTAATGCTGACTGAGTTTATTGATTGATATTTTAGCTCTCATCAATCAGAGTCATTCCAGTTGAAATACACACACACCTAACGACTACCTAACCTGGCTAAATCCATAACCGGAGAAGTAGATATAAATACATAGGTATATATAGCCACAGTTATTAATAGAAGACTCTTGATCGATATGACACTGTAATCAATCACAAGACTCATATTAAGGGCTTTTGATTGATTCTGAACACCAGCCACTTACCAAATATGCACTTACTCTTATTATGACTATGTAGGCACTTGCAATAGACGTTCAGCTTATAGATGATAATGTGCAGGGAATGCATAGCATGATATTTATACCACATTAATAATCAATACTGACTTTCCATCCCTTCCAAAAACATCTTTCATAATACCCTAATTCCCTTTCTAAGGTTTTTGCAGCCCATCATAAAAACCCCATTATAGACAATAAATATTTACTTATGTCAATTCACATACAGCATTATATTTCTAACAAAGTCAATCAGTTTTAGCCTAAACTTTGAAATTGGCATGTAAAAAAGAAAGGTAATGCATGGAATTATGAATATGTCCAGGAAGAAATTATTACTGCTAACAGGAAATCCCCTCATAATAAGCAGAAAAGCTACCAAAACCTTTTGTACTAAAAATCTCTTCCCTGTCTACTTAATTTGCTCTAGATGCTCATGAAATGGTTACTACAAAGCATAATAATAAAAAGAATGCTTTTCATGACATTCACGATATCCGATCTTAATGTAATACTCACTTCCCTCACATCCTTCCACATGTAAGGACTGCTCTTCAGATAAGAGCTCATTTATTGCAATATATATAGTGCTTCAATATAACGATCAGTAATAATGCCAATGCTTATTGTAGCACTCACAAAACAGGAAATAAACGGACTATCACAATTGAGGTAATCCAACCGTTTTAACATTCAATTAGTGCAAAATATGCAGCAACCAACTTACAGAGAACAGAACTTCCGTTTTTCCACGTTTCCACTTCAATTCCTAATTTTGAATTGTACTCTAATTCTCTACATGTTCATCTAAAAGCTAAACATTCAAATAATATGAGTTAGATCATTGCGTAACAGCACAAGCACAATGTTTACAGCTAGAATTAATACGACTGTACACTAGTATAACTACCTAATACATATTAGACATTTTGCTGTATACCTAAGAGTGAAAAGGTGGCTCGTCTCACGTTGCCCCTACTAAAGTGAATTATTTAATCCTGTAATGCAATGATTTAATAATCGTTAATATTATGTTTGCTATATTAATATAGAGCATTTGCAGCATGAAAGCATGAAACCAATCCAAAATACAAAGCGGCTATTATTATGTTTCATGGGAAATTTTATTCTGTGGACTTTCACCGTAGGTACTCATTGATTTTACAAGAGGAGGAAATATTAGAGCCGGATAATTAGACCTGAGTTTCTGAAAACTGTTTCAAATTGATAATCCGGCATTTTGGTAATAGCAGCTAAACATGTGAGAGGCATTATTCTGTTCATGTTCTGCCAAAATTAAATTAAATAATGTGCTCGAGTACCGTTTCTCAATTTATTTTCCTATTTGAGATCATGCGGGATGAAAATAGCGGGTTGGGTTACACGTGGAGTTAGATAAGTATTTACGTGTTCGTAAAATTCATAGAATGATAGTGATATGGAGAGTAATATTCTACACATGTGGTTCTTTCACTGTATTGAGTTGCCCAGTGGTCAATAAAGGTAATGAGCCAGTTTCTTCCATTTGAAGAAAGATGAGGATGCTTTAGGAATCCCTTGTGAATCCAGATATATGTGTGTGTGGTTTAAATTGCGCCGATTATTTCTATTCAGCGTGTTTGAGGCTACAAATAAATGAGACAATTGAATTTTGAGACGCATAATATTTTTGGTAACAGTTACCGCATAGCTTTTATTAACAATCTCTTATGAATATCTACTGCAGTTAGTTATTTCATTTTTAATGCACTCATTGTTAGTTTTTATAATTTTATAGTTAAGAATTCCGTTAACTTCAATTTACATTGTTCTATAATTTCTCTCAAGAAAGAAAATCATGTTCTGTTTATTGTCCTACTATTCGTTGTGGGACTCATAATTTTATATTATGGATGTGTACATTTAATACGTTTTTAATATTCCATTTGTATAAGCGTTTGCTACTTATGACTAGGTAATCGGGTACAATGGTTCTAAAATATTTGACGTACAAGAAATGTTCGTTATAATATTGTAGTTATTAAGTATTTGTATAATGTAGGTATCATAAGATTGTTTAGCAATGTTTTTGTGAAGTTGTATGTGTAGTTCTTTACTTGCTATGGTTCACAGGCGTACATTCAAAGATTATTATTGTATTGGTGTACATTTATATCACTAGAATACATATTAGTACTTTTGCTGCATGGTTCTTCATTCCACACAGTTGGATATCGGTTATCGTTAATCACTGCAATACACGTGTTATTTTGTCATTTATACCAATTCACCGAGTTAATGACACATAAATCTTTTTTGGCTGGAAGATGACTTACTTGTAATTAGTTACAAGGATTTAGTAATTCGAGCAAAAGTGTCACGTAGAGTTCAAAAGTAATGAGTATAATTGCAAAAGTGATATGTACTTTAATACACATACTGATTAACATGTCGAGATAAATATATATCTACAAAAAATTACATGTTCACAGCCGCTGCCTACTGTTAGTTTCAATGAAAGACTTGTTTATTTGATAAGACTACGTCTTCGATGCCTATTTAAACTAATATTCCCATTAGAAGATAAGTACCTAGTATACCTATACACAAATAAATTTAGTTGCTGACAGTGATTCATGTCTGCTTATATGATGCAAGATTAGGACAAGAAAAATTCATGATGGGAATAAGAGATGTTTGAGACTCTGATGAAAATGACAAACACGAGATGATGATATATTTATGATCTTTGAACAAACAAAGATTTATCTCATTCTTCAGAAGGTTCATATGCACTCAACACTCAGTCACATCAGAAACAATTTCTTCCATTCAAGTGTAAAAACACCACAGACGTGTTGTTTAGAGGTGGGATCGACAACATTTAAGAACTATACCTACTATGAAGTAGGTAACTCATATTGACTGATATTGTAACTATATTTCATCATTAAAAGATTAATGATGAAATATTCTGCACTCTTTTATGAAGCGCTTAACATTATTCTCAAGTTATACAATTTAATAAAAGGGATAAAAAATCAATTTTCATAATATTTAGAATATTCATAAACAAGAACGTTCAGGACACGATGTGGAATTTAGTTCATGTCGCTATCTGCTTTTAAAAAGAGCTGGAATCGAATTGTTCATTTTTTTAAATTTAATTTTGAATTTCGTACTATTATTATTGGCAGCACAGTCGTATAATGAAATAAATGTTATTTATTTTATTTTTCAAAATTCATTCCTAATGCAATCTCTTCCTTATTATATTTTCTCGAACATTTTCCTAGCACAAGTCATCAATTTCAGTTTGGTGTGCAAACAATTTAGTATGCTCTCGGTGTTGTAATTGGAAAACCGACATTATAAGTAGGCTTTTAAAATAAAATCAACAATAAATATCCTGCCATTTCAGTACCTATTAATTAAGGCTAGCCTATATTGACGCTTACGATCAATACGAATTTCTTCATCGTAAATAATAAAACTGAAATATTGTCTGCTGCACTTTAATGAGTAAATAAGTTTAGTTAGGTACCTCATGCCGTACGCAATATTTTAGACAGACATAAGACAGGAATGTAAGTGATAAAAAACTTCAATTGAAAACTTTGCCTTAGTTTAACAGTTTCCATACACATTTCGATAAAAATATATTTTCGATAATCTAACTGAAAATCATTGTGGGATGTTCAGTATTTTCTTTTCAATGACTAAATGACAGGAATGTGTTAAAAGTTTCACTGTTACACTTCGTTATGTTGAAAGTCCATAAAATACCAAAGTTCATACCCTTGATTCAAGTGTAAAATATGAATTAATGATTAAGCTTGGATAGACCGATACACATGAAATCTATATTGTGAGAATATTAATTATAGCTTTATACTCTGTGGTTCTCAACCTTGCTCTTTCAAAGGCGATAACAATTTGCATGGAGTAATAATGAAACAAAATAGGTAGGTTTCTAGTCTTTAGTTAAAAGATACGAAACGAACAGAATTACCCAAATTTGTATAACAACAAAGAAAATAACAACACTCTTTTAAAAAATATTAATAATTAATTCTACTGACAAAATAATAAGATACCTATTCATTTTGCACCTTACACTACAATACCATTTAGGGGCACCGTGACACTTTTGCACCGATTTAACTAACAATTTACAGTTACAACTCAATGAAAATCCCCATTAAATTTTTAATTTCTAGCCTTTACTCTGAAAAAGGTTAATACATCGTTAGAACCAAATTAGAAAAGGCTCGGGTTATAAAATTTCTCTCGGTTTGACATTTTAACCAGTTCAAATGAATTAGGTATGTATATACAGTACAGTCATCTATAAAATATACAATGAAGCGAATGCTGCTGTGCTGCTCTAGCCATTGTGACAACATTCGCCTCTATCGTTGTATGTGTGAAATAATGTCCCAATGTAATATCTATTATATAGGTAACGTTTCAACGCTTCTACCTAGTTATCATCACTCTCAGTTGACTCAGTATCGCTGTTACAAGAAATCTTAAAACGAAAGCTCCTTTCGTAATATTATTGCTTGTTACACGTACAAAAAATCTTGCCTTGCATAACCATATTATTCTATCTAAATATTTAATTGTAGAAATCCATTACATTTTCCTTTAATGTTTACGTATATCACAACTTTTAATAAAAAATAAAAACATACATTTAAGCCTCCATTTTACCTTTGCAAATTACTGGATCATCACGTAATCATTGTAATGACAACGACACAATTAAGTTTTAATTGAGCTAGTAGTGGTTTAATAAAATTAGAACGTATTAATTACACGTTGTTATTAATTAAATTGAATTAAATGTCACACTAAGTAAGAGCCTATATCGATGAAGCCATACACATCCAAAAACCTTTATCTACCAAAGATAACTAATTAATTGGTTGTGGTAATCCGTACTGAGAAAAAACAATTAAGTTTTACCTTTATTTTCCGTTGAGGTAGAATTACTTATAGTAAGTCTTTTATGTCGAAATAGAGGCATACTAATATTAACAGTAAAACGGTTGACGTACATGCCTAACGTATCATGCTAACGATATGATATGACTATGTACACACACTACATACAAATAAGGTGTCTGTGTACGTACGTACGAATTAAGTATGCATGATATACAAATATATAGTGCATCTCCGTAATTAAATTTTGTTTAACAATATAAAAATTATACGGGTTGTGGACAAAGCATGCCGTACATAGAGTAAGGATGTCTATCATATACTAGTGCAGTTTATTACCAGTTCACGAACGGGTTGAAGTTACTTTTAAGTGTTCCGCATTTCTCGGAAGTAAATCTCCCGGAGAAATGTAATTAGGTATGCATGTGAAGTAATAAAGTAAAAGTACAAGGGAGTTGTAAAGTTGGAAACCAATTGGCCACGTGAAGGGCAGGAGGAGTAGCTGTAGCAGTGGTTTGTTGTGTGACATGAATGCAAGTCTAAGTAAAGTAGGATACGATACGAGTCATAAGGATAATAATAATTATGAGTGGATGTGAAAGAAACATTCAATAGGCAATAAAATATAAGTTAGATTAAGGCAAGTTACTACTCCAAGAACTTTTCCCAGAATGTGCACGTTCACGTTCAATCAGATTAAGTGGATTACATGCAACGGCAACAACGACACCACAAAGCCCTTTACGTATGCTACGAGTAGTAGGAGTGGAATTGCATATTGCATTGTCGTGTACATTGTACAATGCAATGCTGTACAAATGGGATGTGATGATCTGAGTGAGACTAAGACAGTGTGAAAGAGATAAGATGAGACTGGACTGCAACTACTGCACTCATGTCATGTCCCACTACTCCACTCATAATAATGAGACATAATAAATATTACTAATTAAATGGGAAATCCACACTGGGGAAAATCACACATTTGATGAATATGCAGATTGCTTTTCGTTCTTCATGGATTATATTATACATTGTACCATCTGAATCAGTGTACACCGTATATTATGTGACATTTGTAAAGAAGTAGCACAGTAGCACTCACAGACTCAATTTTGAATCTGAGGGAAATCTTCCTACCAATTATTCTCTTGTATTATATGCACGCAATACTCGGTAAACTGAATTAAAATTGGATTACTAAGCTTAAATATAAAACGTAAATAAGAAATAAATAGTTTAAATTACGAACTTTTAATTAATTAATTAAGATAATAGATTGCCGGGATTTTTAAATTAGAAATATAATGTACCAATTCAATCGCGACTGATTCTGGAGAAAATGGAACAATTTTTGACACAAGCAAGAATTATGGTTTTCTAATTTTTGTTATGCATACATTTATGCTATATGTTAACGCGGTAGATGTTTTGTGCTAATGGTAAAGGTGACTAAACTATACTGACATGACGTAAAAATGAATGACGAGAAAATGTAGGCTACACGCTACAGATGACATGTTTCGACCCTGAGCGGAAACCATACAGCATAACATTATAACACGGATGCAGTTCGCAAAACTGAACGACAAAATTGTCTGTACAAGATCTACATGGGTTATATAGTCACCTTTTGACATTGTGTTTAATGTAAAAAAGTAAAAATGGTTAAACTTGCAGGTTAAGCTGTGCCGGAGGAGGTGCGGAGATAATTGTAGGTAAGTAAACAAAGGAAAGCACATCAAATATTTAATTCTACGCAGGTGAAACCGGTGACGTTAACCGTTAACCAAACAGCATAGATTTAGATTTAAGTAGGTATTTGTATGCATATCATCTACGTGTAATCTAGCTGTATTCTTAGTACTACACGCATCCCAGACGACGGATGGAACATAAACGCAGCTATGGTTTGTAAATGTGAAACGTAGGTGTATTAGGATATTGGACAAGACATAGTGCAGTATGAATATTGAATAATAGATGATGGTGTTGTGACGAGAAGAAGACGAAAATATCGATGAAGGGTTCGTACCTACTTGGTTGTCTCAAATCTGTAGCTAAGATGAAAATTCATGGTTGAGTTACCTCTGGAAATAAGATGAGGAAAAAAACTGATGGGCTTGCAAGGTTTCCCAGTTTGAGATTGATCTTTTGCGACTGTTTTTGTGTATGGGAGGTGAATGAAGGAGTAGTAAGTAATAGTGCGATGACACGATGGCAGCGAACAAGCGGTTACCATTATTCACACATGGTATCATGTTATTTCCTCAGACTATTATTCATGAAAACGGATAGGTAGCTTATTGTAAGGTACGTTCGTAGTAGCACTGCCTGGTAGTGGGATATGATGTCGTTTTTTGTGTTTTTGTTTCGTGTGGGTACTGTACTGGGTATACGAGTAGAAGTTACTTAGAAGTGTGTAGAAATAAACGAAACTACGTTGCGTTGTGTGGGGAGCGGACTTTGAAGTTAAATGGGGAAGCTGTTTCCATTGGAACTGCTCAGTGCGGACCCAGAGGATGAAGAGTCTTTCTTGTGGAAATTTCGTAAGTCAGCCAGGGCGGAATGTATTCGGAAGTGCAGGCGAGACTCCAAAGCGTAGCCTTTGTAGTTATTCCTACAGGGAGAAAATATTTAGACTATTAACTATCAGTACTCTTGGAGAATTCTAAATTACAAAGCTGGCAGTGTGTAAACAGATATGTAGAAGAACAAGAGACCGAGAGAGTCAATTAAAGAAAGAGCAATCACCGAAGAGATTCGTTAGTAGTAGTGCAATGCAAAGAGAATATTATGATATAAAATAAAATAAACTGAACGAGGATAACATTATTTCGTAGTTTAGCATCAGCAGGACTAAGACTACGACTCTATTGTGTAACGTAAAGTGTAAGATTTGAGCTAACTCAGTCACCGAATTAATTAATTAGGTTAGGAGTTGGAGCGTCAATGTTGTTATTTGTTAGAATGTGTGAACTTCAATAAGCTTTCACAGTTTCTGACTTACTTGGCATTTTCCAAAGTGGTAACGGCAATATCTGATCTCCCTTGAGACCATTGAGTAATTCCAAGCTCGTAAGTAGCGTAGGGAGCGAGATATGTATCAGCCACCAACTCTTTTTCGTGTGAGATCACTTTACGGAAAAACTCCTCGGCTTGCACCGGGCTGTGCATGTATTTCAAACACATTCCCTTCAGAAGAAGGAGCAGACATCGATTGTCCATGTAGTGAGAGTCATCTGAAACACAAAAAATCACGAAACTTTCATTTGTTAGCGTCTCTTAGCTCCTCACCCCTCTAATGTGCAACAACTACGATCACTTTGTCAATATCCAACACTCAGCCTCAGCTGAGACACTCTAATGCATACCCCCAACGTAAAAAACAGTCACACACCATTTCCACGCTATTTTTAGAATCGCGTTTTCACAATCTTTCCCTTACATAAAAAGATAAATTAATCAAAAATCGGGAATTTACTTATTGAAATATTGGCTCTCTTATGGGTACCTATGCACTATAATTACTATAGCGTAGTGCAGGGTTCCAGGGCAGAACGGTCAAAGGCGAAAAGAGTCAAAGGCGAAAAGAGTCAAAGGCGAAAAGAGTCAAAGGCGAAAAGAGTCAAAGGCGAAAAGAGTCAAAAGCGAAAAGAGTCAAAGGACATAAAAGTCAAGACAATTACAGTCAAATATAAGGACTTATAAGACAATGCATATTAGAGTCAAAGAAATAAATGCACGATAAACAGTTAAGAAATAGATAAATAAAGGTACTGGCTTATTTCATCCGACATAGATAAGGAAATAAGAATGTTCAACAAAGTTCGTGTAGGTAATGTCGGTTCAGTGCATTTGACATCAGTCGTTGTTTCATTACGATGGCCAGTGCACGAACTATAGAAAGACATTACTTCGAAAGTTTTTCATACTTAAAAATGTGCATTGTTGAATCCAAAAAATATAGAGCTATTTTATACTCAGAAATATGAACTGTATATCATAGAGTTCAGAATGTTATACAAGGACACCGAACTCGGTGGAAGGGTGGCATAATGGATTGAACTACAGGGTGGATAAGTCTCACTTTTCAATCTGGAAATTGATCTCACATCTCCAATATTAGCAAATTAACCGTCAATTAATAATTGGATATTTCAATCAAGGTATGGTACCATCAAAAAGGAATTTGTACAAAATAATGGATAAGAAAGTCGAATTTCAGATTTCTCAATATTATTCCAAAAGTAGAATTGAGTTTCTCAAAGCGTGTGCTAGCTTTAAACTTATATTATAATCTTTTTATCATAGAATTTCGAACCAAAGCTGTGTGCATTTCATTTTGACTTTATTGGATTTGTCAGTTATGTCCTTTGACCAATTTAGCCGTGACCTTTTTGTCCATTGACCTTTTTCACAATTGGCCTTTGACCGTTTGTGTTTTGACCGATTCACCCGGCTACCTAGTACAGTATCTAAATGTTTTTTTAAGATTTTGCATTTACAATATATTATAAATTACAAACTGATCTTGGACAGTTTTACAAAATCTTTGGCGCCATGCTAAGAATTGCAGTTGATTAGGTAGACTGTGGTAAAATGTATTGAATGCTGTAATAGTTAAGTAATTGGGTGTGGAACACCGAAAGAAGAAAAAGTCTGGAAGTGGTTGTAATATATGCGAGAGCTGAAAAGTTGATTAGGTACCTTTTTCGTTGTCCACGAGTTTTATGTGTTTTTCGATGAGCATGAGAAGAGGCTGGACCAAGTCCATTTGCTTGCCAAGAACTTTGAACTGATTCCACAAATAGAGAAGCTCAATGGCAGGAAGAACTAATTTGTTTCCTTGAGCAAAGAACCGCTCACATTTTTTGACGGCAAACTTTTCCATGGGAATTGACTTGCCAGCAATTCTCTGTTTCCAGCCTGGGATATCCCTGTAGAAAAACATGATGCTTAAGAATTCTCTAGTTCTAGGAGAGACACTCTAAGTTAAGATTCCCTATCCAATAAGAGTTTTGAAACCCACTTAAACAGCTGGAAAAGCTCTTGTTTCTCTTCTTTCCCCAGTTTCTCGAACATCATGCACATATAGGACGCCTTTTGATAGCCGTAAATCGCACGAGACCATCGGCTTTCGTGCAGAAGCAGGTCAGCAAAGTCCCGAGACGAACACCAGTCTTGTTTAAAACTGAAGTTAACACAGAAAGCGGAAAATCGTGTTAATTTCACTATTCTTGCTTATCATAGCTCACATCTATCTCCCACTTCATTTTCTTGTAACTCTACTACAATTATATTATTGTAATGTGTGCGAAACACACTACTAATGTATTTACACCACTATAAGTTACATGTAAAAACTTGATATGGTTCGTATAGCAATTTGTAGAATAAAATCTCTTGTATACTGTGTATACTGATAGGTATATGGCCAGAATAAAACATTTCTATTTCTATTATTAGTGGAGTGGCGATGTTGGATTAAAACTTTTCCATTATTTCGTTAAATGGTCCACGTTTCTTAAGAAGTTGAGATAACATAATAGAAATATTTAAAGCCTTCATCCGCACTTACCAATTAGACCACATTAGCTCCCAATAGCATAGATGATGGAACTGAACCCATTCACTTTGGGACTGCCATGCTTTAGTATACCACTCAATAGCGTCGTTAACATTCCCTTTCACGTACTCCAATCTCCCTTTGAAAAAGTTGTACCAGACACCATCTGGAAATATCTGTAGTCATAATTAGCAAATGAATATAAGGATGACTGTTCACATTCACTCAGTCTATAAGTTTGTGTAGTGCCACACACAAAATAATGTCTCGTTGCCAACTTACAGCTAATTGCTGGTTGATGATTTGGTTTGCCAACTCTAAATCTCCGTCCCCATAGCCCAAAACGTAGCTGACAAACAAATGAAATCCTAAAAGTACCATGGCACAAAGTATTTGGCGCAACGATCCGCGTAGATTACATCCTATGTTCAACTGGTGAAGCCCAGTTTCCTGAAAACAAGTCAATAAACAAACTCAGTCGGCTTTCCTAACCAACATCATTAGACCAAATCATTACTCATATTTACAAACGAAAAACCATTATTATTTGCTATAGTACTTGAGTGAAATATTAATTTCTTCCTCATAACCAACCTTGGGTGAAAGTACCCAACATAAATCAAAACGTGAAACAGCTGATCATTTATAGCAAAACATTTATTATTCACACAAATACGGAAAAGGACCTTCCCTGTCTCTTAACGCGCAACCCTGACTTTTCCCTGACATCAAGAAATACACTTTTTGAGTATTATTGCTGTTGGAAGGTTTCTCCAATAAAATGGAAAAGGTCAACTAGGTATTTACACATAACTTTTTGCCTTTCGCTATATATATGCTACAACACAAACAGCGATACACAGATATTGACGGCATTTTTTATACGGGGGAATAAACAATAAAGCATTTGGACAGTAACCACCGAATGATTGGCAATGGCAATATAATTAATGAGAATGCCATTCTTCATTCGTATGTGTGTACAATTAAGCATTGAGACAGTACAAGTATGTGATGTCTAGGCGGAAATGCAACACAATGACCATTGACCATTCAGCAATTGTATTGTCTACAGAAATAAGATAAATTTATTTTCAGACTGAGATAGTCTTTGTATCACAAAAGGTTAATTATAAATCTGTGCGTGTTATTTTGCGAAAAAGAGTTGTGTACATACAAGTACACAGCTTCGCCTTATTAGACCTGGAGGGGGATTTTAATTATATCAAATGGTTTTCATTTTATAAAGCCAAAAAGCAACTGTAGAAAAAGTACCTTCATTTCGTCCTAGGTATTAGCATCACGGAAGCATTAAATAATGATAAAGGAAAGACAAAAATGTAACAGGACATCCAGAACAACATGTAAAGGACTACGTATATAAAGGGTGGCTAATATTTTTCCCGGTTCCAGGCATTGCGCTACAATGTAATTACAATACACTGACAAATGAAAGAACACATGCAATCTGCATCTCTAATGACACTTGCTACTTTCTCTTTCTTTCTCTCTTGTTAAAGTCAAGAGCAACTCAACGAACTTTTCAGCACAGATTTCCACTAACAGATCAAATTGCTCTGCCGAGTCCATGAGAAACGAGTGTCGGAATGCAATAATTTGCAAAGTTAACATTTATAACTTTTTTGTTTGGTGAAAGTTAAAATTCTTATCAGTAATGCAGTTTAGATCTTTCAGACTGTGTATGGAAAAAACACTACTACAATGCATAAGACCGAAAAAAGGCTTTTCTTTTCCTTCCCCATGATTTCTACAATGTTATTAATTACAGAACAAAGAATTTATTTCAAATTTGGCTTACCCGGTTTCCAGAGAACCCAATAAATTCTAAAAGTTTCATAATTCGAGCAGGTAACATCGATATCATCTGTAAATACAAAATTTGAATAAATTACGAAATATTCACAAATTATAGTTACCTATATTAGAATGGAGGTAATGATCCCAATCATTCAACTGCATGGCTAGAAAAACCAATAATGTGACTGACTACACTTTTTCAATTTAACTCTCAACTAAAAAATTTATATATAGAAATTCTCTCCCATAAGAAAAGACTTACCACTAAATACTTTTATCTACATTTATGCATTTCAGATTCAGAGCAAGTTAGAAAATACAAGTGAGGCCAACTGCATTTTCATTTTTTTCCGCTTAAACTTTTACATACATGAAAATACCAGAGGGTATATTATACGTCAAAAACATGAAAGGCATTCTCTTTTCTCTGTGATGTAACTGACCTCGAAAATTATATCCTTTTGATTTTATTATAGTTTACAGTTCATGCCTGAAATTCATTTTATGTCGAAATGAGGTGTTCATCAGAAGTTACAAATAATTTTTGCCTTTAATTGTAACAATAAAGGAATGAATTAGCCATACTGTTGATATTCATTAAATGCCTGACAAAATTGAACCCAAAATAAAATATCATATATTAGTTAAAGTGTATTTGTCATATATGACTGTATAATATGGTATCATGCACAGGACTGCACAAAGTTATAGCTTAAGAGTTAAATGCCAGATAACCTGCTTTACTGTGATATTTATCTGTTGTTAATTTAGGTGCTTATGTGTAGTGTAGTTACCAAATTGTATGCTCCCACGCCCATTCGAACTCCACTCTCGAAATGACTTTTGTGCTTGCTGTCATCCCAGTTGCGGTGCTTGAGAATATGCCAGCATTCCCTGTTAACAATACAAAAAAGTTTCCATTACACTCAAGAAACTAAAAAAAACTTTCATTGCACTTTCCATGCCACCCAACTATAATAAAAGTTCGCTTATGTACAATTGAATTCCTACACCCATGACTCGGGCATTCCTTGACAAATTCATATGCACAATACTCTTCCCGGTAATTGGCAGTGGGAAGCATAGCTGGGCGCATCTGCCGAACTCAACTCAACTCAAACTCAAATTTTTGCATGGAGAAGAAACTCAACTCGAACTCAACATCAATTGAGTTTCACGCAAAAACTCAACTTGAACTCAACCACAGTTGACTTTCCCGCACAAACTCAACTCGAACTCA
>JAQFYB010001529.1:0-31711 GCA_034694085.1 Pogonognathellus longicornis | reverse complement strand
TGTCCCTATGTGTAGTTAGTAGGTATCATGGGCGCATTGAGGATTGAGATTTTGAGACATGAAACTCATTTTAAACCTTTTTTGCTAAGGCATCTAGTTGTAAATTCAATGAAACACTTTAATATTATTTATACTGATTACTTTTCTTTCTATTCTATATAGAAAGTGAGTTGTGTATTTATATTTGTGTAGGTGGGAAAAATGATAAAAGATTAATATTTCTATGAAATATTTCTTTCTTTGCATAATAAAATAGATTCTACAAAACAAAATAGTATTGGCTGGTTTTTTCTTCGAACGTCCAACAAACATGAGAAAGTTGCCAAATCCAATCCAACTCGCTTTGACGGATGGTATCTTCATCCTCAAGTCGCCGATTATAGATACATAAAAGGAATAGCGAAAGAAGATCAAATTGAACAATTGAATTCATACACAACAATTGTTGGTACACAGGTTTTGACAATTAAAAGATTTTCTATGTAAGTAGACATGCACTTAATTATCATTACCAGTATGCATTGATGAAACAAATAATATTACTAATTATAGTACTTATGTTTGTTCAAACCATAACAATAATATTATCTCTATATTTTAGGCAACTGATACACCACATGCACATACGCCTGACCCAGCCTAGGTGGTATACATGAGTGGGTGTAAATAACGTTTAAAATAAACACTTTCCCGAGTGTATTAAACTACTAACATTTTAGAACAAAGTTTAGCGAGTTTAGCAAAGGTTCTTTGGGATTTATAAAACACAATTAAGTTTCATATCACATTGTGAGTCCCTATTAAACTTACATAAGTACATAACTCAACTGCTATATCGTTTATCTAAGTTTTAACGTTTATTTAAGTACCTAAGCTCTGATTTGCTATTATATGTAGCAATACAGGCAGTTATTTACAAAATTATAATGATGCTATGAGAATTAATTCTTACAAAAAAGAATGAGACAGTTCCATTGTAATGGGTATTCGTGCTGCTAGTTAGATACAATACATATGAGTTACAACACAACTTGTAACAAAGATACGTGTTAAATACATCAATTAAAGATTACAATCAATCTTCCTGTGTACAAATCTCAATTTGTATGGACTTAAACGATGAGATTAGCGTTCTGGTGGGTGAGTTTGTTTAGCTGAATGTTGCGGCACCTCTACTTGAGAAAGCGAAAAATATTGAGTAAATTCAAAGGCAGAGGATCGCGGAAAGGTTTTAAGGACGTGTCACATTCAAATTGTGAATATAATTTTGCAGTCAAAGCTGATTTAGATTATTTATATAGGTGAAGGCGAAGGATTGATTGATTTTGATTGATTGATTGATACATTATCCTGCACTTTATGTGTGTAATTCAAAATTTACCTTAAGATTCATCAAAACATCGAACGTCCAGGTAAAATATTCTTAGTCACAATATTCACAATTGACAATCGGTGATTGTTATTATAATGCACAAGACTAGTCAGATTTGACTAAAGTCAAAATGATTCGCCTTAAATGTTCATTAAACCATATTAAAGATTGCAATACGTAATTACCTAATTATAATGAAATTGTAATGTTTAGTGTATAATCAGTCGTATTTTTTAGAAAATAGAAGATTTGACATGTTTTTGCCCTATTTTTGCATAATGTATAACAAATAGCAAACATAATGAGTTTTATATAGTTTAGACAGTTTAGAGTTTGTAACTTATTGTAAGCTGTGTATTCAGTATTATGCAATTTTTTATTTACAAAGATTATTTGTTTGCAGTTTGTGGAGTTTCTTAGGTTAGGACGTTATAATATTTACTGGGGGATTTGTAATTTAATAATTCAAATAATAAACGATTGTTTCATTAGAGTTTATAACTCTTTTATTTGTTAACGTTGATTTGATTTTTGAAAATTGTATTTACTGTCAACTGTGTCGATGTGGCAAACTCTACCTACAGACATAGAGTCAGTAAACATCTTTATATAGTAGTGTCTATTTTGTAATTATGGAATAATTTATTCGTTTGTTTTCAGCTATTGCAAACAGCAAAAAGTATCGAGTACACTTCTTAAGTTCTACACGCGTTTACCATCAGTTTCCGGCCTTGATAGCTGAGAAGCTTGGAAAATGGGACTTTGCAAATGCCCACATAGAAAAGTAACAAATATTTTTTGTTACGAACATCGTGTGAATGTTTGCGAGCATTGTTTGATGCAAAATCATCCAAAAGTAAGAACCATATGGTTATAAATAATGTTTTTGCTAAACATAATGTTAATAGTATTCTAATAGTCACAAAACTGATTTAAATTAGTGCGTAGTTGACACTTACCGAAATTGGATTACGGATTCCGTTTATTCGACCAAGTGTGGACTTTGTGAAGATGAGTTAGCCCAGGGAGAAACGATAAGATTATTATGCTTTCGTGAGTCAATAAATATCTACATTATAATTCATATGTTGTATACATTATGTACATCATATTTTAGTTAGAAATCAAGCAATCATTGTAAATATTTTTATTTATTAAACTAACTATTGAATATTGATTATTGATTCCAGACATCGTACATTGGGAGTGCTTGGATTCGTGGGCTAGATCTCTTCCGGCAACTACAGCACCAGCTGGGTATAGTTGCCCAGTTTGCAAAAAAATGGGTCTTTTCCCTGCACTGAATCAAGTGTCACCAATAGCTGATACGCTAAGGGAGAAAATGGGAGAGGTCAATTGGGCGAGAGTAGGACTGGGATTACCACTGGTAAGAAATATTAGTTACATACAGTTTAATTAACATTTTGTTACTTTTAGTAACGACACTCCTATTTGGAAAATCTAACTTTTAAAACGTTATTTTGTAATAATTCTAGTTGGACAACGAAGCAAAACCTCAAAAACCAACTGCCTATACCGGATATGAAAATCAATTGCAGCCTTTTCCAGTAAGTCAAATCGTGTTTCCGTTTCAATTATTACAGTGGCTGCTTACTGCGTAGTGTTTTTGAATTCAAAGTTCTATTGTAATTTTTTTATCATCATTAGAACGGAGATTTCGACCAAAGGTCTGATGTGTCAGACAATCAAAACGTTAGTTTTGAAGGATCGAGTTTCAATCGTAATTCCAATTTGAATTCAGAAGTTCTAATTCATTCACAACATACCCATTCTAGCAACCAAGAAATGCCAAGTCCAAGCAATCCGTACAGTAAATTGAGTCAAAATTACGGGACCCCGCAAAATTCCTATGATGGCTATGCAACACCTAGTATGCAATTTTAAAGTACATCATAGAATTTCCTTATTATTTGTCAATGTAAATTAGTAATATATAAAATTCCAGGTTCTTCCGCTACTTCTGTCACTAATTCAAGAAAGTCTGTGAAGTTTGATGTTGACACGCCACTTTTTATCGACGAAGATGATCATAAATATAGACGAAGGTCGCCATTTGAGTCTTTAACAAGATGGCTTAGGTAATTACATAGCAAAAATTTGTGATTCTTATATAATTGGAATTCATATTGGTAATATGAAAAAACTATGATGATAATGTAATGATGTAATTTTTTTAGAACTTTTTCGTCGTCTGGTAACAGACGTTCCAGTCGCAGAAAGACAGCTTTGTACGCGGTGCTATCAATAATAGGTCTGCTTGTTCTGTTAATGATGATTTTTGGTCGCGGCGATGACGACGATGGCTTCAACCCACAATCTAATCCTCATGTTAAAGTTGGCCATGGAATTGCAATAGGAGGTATTGGGAACGGTCATGAAACGGATTGATGAAGAAGAAATGAAATCACTATTTGAAATACATTATTAAAGCAATATCGATTGAATAACTAATAATATCCTTATCGAATGTCGTTACCTTGTAAGGAAATATTATAATATTTCGTAAAATGAATGTATCCATTATAACTTTAAGCTTTATATGTAAACATTAGACTATTATGCCTAAGATAGAGAAACGAATGTGTACATATAATTTATTCTCATGCTCTTTCCTTTATTAGTTAATTGAACTCTTTAATGATCGGATAAGTGGAAAATATGTAGCCATTTAAATACGATTATTTTTCACTCTTCTTTGTAATTAGTGTTACATGCATGCTGCAATTATGTGCAAAATACTTGTAGAGCCCGTAAGCAATTCTTTGTATGCAATTGGATTTATACTACCTTCGTTTTATTTTATAATGCCATTGAAACTGAATAATGCGTTAGTCATAAATACAGTAACATTAACTATAATTTTAGCATTTCAGCAATTCAAATAAAAACGTTTGCTTGACAATTTATTAATCTGAACTGTACTTCCTTTATCCAGAAAGTGAATACCGCTATTAGTTACTTACTGGTGCAGTACAAGTCATCTTTCAATTATGTAGGTAAATTAGGTAGTGAGTGACATTTGTAAGTTTATTAAGGAGCGTTGAGTAATTATTTGGTATTTTGGTAAACAATATGACTTAAAATCAATAGCATCAGGAAAAAGATTCAAGTTGCAAAATAATGTTTAAATGAATACTGTGATTTGATCTTGCTAATACAATGTATAATACTTATTAAGGGAAACTAATACTAGTGGATACTTATACATAATGATTTGATTCAAAAGTTTCAGAACTATAGCTTAAAATTATAAATAACACATTTATAGCACACAGATTAATGTTATCAATTTTGTTTACATTGCTAAACAAATTGAGTATAGGTACGCGGAATTACATTATTGTAATACATGATTGATTATACTATGTATAATTAATAATTATTTAAGTAGATGCGATGATGATTTAATACCATTAATAGGTTGAATGGGCATGTTTAAGTTTATTTAGGGAAAGAGTAAATGAATTGTTTAAGGGCTGCATTGACTCCCGTGCATAGTGCAAACTATTGCGTTCGCATTTCTTGGCGTAAACAAGTTTTAAAGGAATCCCATCCCTCATGTTTGGTGTAAAGCTACAATTTCAAATAAAAATGTTAAGGATATTCATTGAGAAAAATCATAATGTGTATAATATAATGAGATTGATTGTCAGATCGTCACTCAATTAACCTTCGGTTTTACCTTAAACCCTCTATGAAGCCTGTCTTTCATAACACCAATGAATTCGCGATGGCTTAGGTGTCCATCGTCATCCTCATCAAATATTTGGAAAACCGTTTCAACAACATGGGAGCTGAGATCCGTTCCCGTGCAAATTCTCACTGCCCTGCGGAATTCGTCTTGAGAAATTGGCCTATCTGCCAAAGTATACATTCTCATCGCAACATTGAAATCATCCAGATTGTTCAGAAATTGACAGAATGCTCGGAATTCTGAAAATGTTATTCCTTGTTCCAATTTAATTCGGTCAACTAATCGCTCCAAATACAGAACGTACCTTAAAAGAAATTAACAAAACAAAAATCGTAATTGTGTTATGTAACAACAGAAAACTACCAAATAATTATTATAAAATGAAACAATTTTTATTAAAAGTTCTTTACAGATCACGACTGAATTTTTAACTTACTCTTCAGTTTCTAAGTATGTGTAGCGCAACAGAATTTTAGCGAAATCCACTTGTGAAATGCAATCTAATCCCTTCGAGAATTCGTGAAATTCCAATTCTTGAACTTCTGTTTGTAAATCTTGCATAAACCTAGAAAGCGAAAGTACACATACAAATGGAAAATTATACTTCATGAAAAAAAATCAGAACTATGAATGTTTTATCAAAAATTATGAATATGAATTAGATGTAAATAGTTACTTTTTGAAATCTTCATATCTGATTTCTCGGTTTCCTTTCGGTCCAAAGAAATGAACGAGAAGAGTTGTGTCCACAAAGTGTCTCCTTTGCAATCCTCTTTCATCATCCACTAAGACCTCATTAAGAATATCTTCCGCTTTTGACATGTCTACAGCCTTTCCTTCCCCATCTTCACCTTTTGCTCCATTTTCATCATCGTTGTTTAAAAGTCCTCGTTTGTCTTTCCAAGCCATACTGAATATTTTTTCCAGCTAATGTACACATTAAATATTCCGATCTGTTTATATTTGCATTCTATATGCACTTTTTTCTACACATCTTCGCTTTACATGCACAAACCACAAAAACCACAAAAAATCAATTAGGTACATAATATTATCATTATTACATGTTAATATCCCGTAAGTGACACATTTAATTTGAAGCTATAACTTTTTGTTATATTTAATACAGTGACCGCACTCTCTTTATCCAAATCACCCTCACAATGTGCTTTCAAAATGTCCATTCTATAAGCAAATTGCGTGTTAGATGTTCAAATGTATGTCAAAACTACTCATTTCAAAAATTCAAATAAATACAGAACAAAATGTCCATGTTCATGCGAAAATGTAAGGATAAAATAAAAGTGAAACTCATAAGTACTTTATGCTATGTATGGGCCAATAGTACTACTATATAGTCTTACATACTTCTATTTCGGTGTCGAGTTTGCCAAACAAAATACATAGCAAATCATGAATGTCTTATTTTCATATCTTTTCTATAGAAAGAAATAAGCAAAGCAATTCATTATGGAAGAAAGAATAATTCCAAATTCACAAGAGAAAATTGGTCAAGATACACATTTGGATGAGCAGGTGCGACAACAAATAATTACAAAAGCAATAATAAAGAACACATTAGTATCAACAAACTATTAGATTACATACTTGGGACGACAGGACAAGGAAATAATAAAATATTGTGTTTCATGTTCTGTTCCATGTATTATGTTCATAATCCATGAAAAACATGTTGTAAAGAAATGGAAATAGACCAGACAGAACAGAGCATACGAAGAAAAGATTTAGGCTTCAGATTTTTGAAGAGTGACATAGAGTGACAGAGGAGGAATGTGTAGAGAAATAGACAGTAGTATATAGGATAGAATTTTTGCAGACCAGAACAGACAAAGATTTTGTAAATACACGTCAACCCAACGCAACGCAACGATTCCAAAATATCCAAAATGTATAAATACAGGACATCCAGCCTATGGAAGATCAAAGCCTGGAAGGATAAATTCCAAAGGCAAAAGACGATGCGGAGAGATCGTGTTTTTTGGCTTACATGCCATGGCGCAGCACGGCAATACAAGAAATTGAATATACATGAACTTGTGTACAAAATATGACCAATTACGATTGGTTTTACTTAATTTCAAGAAAAGGATGGGTGTTCGATGTGGAAATGAAAATGAAAAAAAGAAACCTTCTTGGATGGAGTTGGAAGGGTTAGTTCACCAGTCTGAACAGAATTCTCAACTTTGTCAATTATATTACGTACAAAAAGGTGCAGATTTTGAATGACCGTCTCTGATCTGTACGAGTGCAGGGGTATCAGGTACAACAACTAAATAAACAGAAGCAATCAAATTATATTTGGTCTCAACATAACAAAACTATAAACTAATATAGGTATCAGTATAATATACTACGTACTATACTCCACTAAATCATATTTTTAAGAATTTCTAAAGGTAAAACTAAATAACTAAAGTTAAATAATCTTTTACATACATACTAGCATTACAATGACATTGACAACAATAGGTATAGGTATTTTAGGTGTAAGTAAACTAAATGTACTAAAGTATATCTTTAGGTATTTACTTACATGTAGCAGAAAATTGTAAATCTATATTCTATTAAATACTAGTTGCATACTGCAGCGTATTCTAAATGTACAAACAAGGAAAATCCAGTTGATTTATAAACATACATCGACAATTGACAGTCATTCTGGTGCTGGAAATGGAAATGTAGGTTTACAAGTAAAAATTAAGTCAAATTGCAAAAATATAAATAAATATGTACAGGGATATGCCTGGGGTTCAGCTTACTTAATAAGCGAAAGAAATTATCATTGTATGAAGTATGAGCTCATATACAGCTAACAGCTTTAACTACACATCTTCGAATTCTGTAGCGTACTTTCCACTAAATCCTACTAGAATGTTTTGTACATACTAAACTATGTATTACATCAAGTAAATACCGTTGCAGACTAGTAGTTGAAAAAATTTGCTACTTACGTATACATTTAGGTCAGATAGTAATGTATACGTATATTATACCTTTTTACGAATTACCTACGAATGTGCAACCTAAAGCTTCGCGCAAGAATACTAATAGCTTGTAGCCTCTACAAACACTTAACCGACCTGAATTGCCTGTTGACAATTAATTGGATGTTTAGTAATTACTCGTAGTAGAACCTATCATAATTATTCGGTTGAATTATTCCTTTTGTAATACATAATGATAAAAAAATTATTTTCATATTTAAAGTACAAGTATGAATGAAAGTTTGAAAAGTATTTTCAGTTGATTTGGTTTGATTATAATAATCTCTTACGACTAAAAACTCATTTTTGTCGACTTTTTCGTTTCCATCCGTGTCAAACATATTGAAAGCGATCCGAAAACCCGTTTGCGGTTCTGTAGAGAAGATACAAAAATTTTGCACTCAGAAATTCTATACATATTTTGTATATTCCTACAAAATTAATACCACATTAGTAATATAAGCGTATAATTATTACTTGTTAAAATTGACAGCAGAAAGAGATACTCGGTGTAAGAAATAATGCCTGAAAATCCACAACATAACAATTTTAAGTGTACAAAGTCTACATTCACAAGGAAAACATTTTCGTGCTGTACTCTGTACTACAGTCAGTCAATATAAATAGGTATAATACAATACACGCGTTTTATTAAACTTGTTTATAAAATATTATACTATGCAGTAAATAGTGTGGTAAACCTTTATCTCTCAGATTGCGAAACATTTGCGGAGATCCTTTTTGCAAAGCTGGAGTGGCATCTCGAATAGCACCCAAATCCTTCTTGGTCAAATTTTTTCTTTTGATTCGTGCTGTACATTCAACTTTAGATACATTTAAAATGTCTATGTTTTATATGGTGAGAAATATCCATTAATATAAGAATAGTTTGGTTACGTCGGGGCTCAGCTTCAACAACGGATTCTAGGAAATCTTGAGGAGTCATGTATAACTGTCCATCATATTCGACAGAAGCAAATCGAAGAAACCGTCTTTCTCTCGAAGTTAACTTTATTGACTTAATTTCATCCTGGCTCTAAAATTGCAAAGTAACACAGTAATTCATTTTATCTAAACTCCAAGTAGGTTTGTTTGTAACATTGTTGGTTTGATTTCATATTAACTATGTCATTCAATGATGCAACATACAAAAGCTTTTAATTAATGTCTTACAAAAATTGAATTACCTTTCTGGGTTTGAGTGCATGTACAGCAATGTAATTACGTTTTGCAAACCAGTCATACGCTAAGTAAGCGACTGTAGCTGCGCCAGCTAGAGAGATTGCGACTTTCTTTCCTGAAGATGTCCAATCATTTTTATTGTTGTCATCATTGCTATAGCCAGATGATGAACTGAATCTTGTTGTTGACGCATATCGTTTAGAAACTTGAGATCCAGCAACAAATCTCACATGTCCGAATAATCGCACCAATGTATTTGTACTTGCCATATTTACACTTGCCAAACAGAGTTTTTATACTCACAACATTAAGGAATAGTATAAGGGATGAATTTCCCTGGGTAATTCAGAACTGCAGGGGAAGTACTCAGGTTCACTCTTCTAGAAAACAAAACCCAGTAAAGTTATCAATAGCAGTTTCAACTTTACAATACATACAATAATGTGATTATATAAATAGTATACTAAATGCGACATAACGATTATTGCTACATGAGTAACAATTTGAGATTTTACTTCATAACATATCCGTACTCTGTTAATTCATAACACTGTAATTCATACATGGTATATAAGTACAATTAGTTAAAGCAGGTAATATCAATGATACAAGATGATTTAGTTAATGTGCATAGTATAGTATAGTGGAATAGTGCATTTTAATGTGCAAGATTTAATATTACTTCGTTAATTTCCCGGTGGATTTCCCGACTAATTTGATTTGCTTTTATTAATGTCGTGTATAAGGACACACGCCCAAATATTTAAAGTGACACAGTTTGTGAATATATTTAAAGTACATAATATTATACGTATTTAGTATTTACGTATTGTCTACAATCCAATACAGATTAAATATTAAAGTTCGAATTCTTCAATCATCTTAAATCTAAATTTCAATGCAGAATTATTAAAAGAAAATAATTTACCTTCGCACTTGCAAACACTCTAGATTTAGCTTATATGTAGTGTGTAGTATAAATTCCATCTGTTTCGCTCTGCCAAATACTAGCACAAAGTCACATGTATCAACATGTTGAACAATGCGCATAGTAAGTTACCTATTTGCAGCACAAAAAATTATCTACATGTTCATAAGTAAGAGTAGGTCAAATTGAAAAATATAAACAATATTTCGTAAAGGAGAATTTTCAGCGTACTTAATAAACGAAAGAAATTAGCAAACTAAAGTACACCTATATTTATAATGAGAATGATCTAGCTAATTACATAGACTTATTTTGACTTTACATGTACGTACGTATAAAGCATTCTTTAATTAAATCATTTTTCCGCATGATATTTACCTGGATATCTACAGCAATATACTAGTGTAGTAACATAAATTTGCATTTTAACATTTAAATTGGTGTCACTGCTTTTCATTCCCATCAATGTAACAATATTTTCATGAAAGGTTTATAATAACTAGTACCTATGCCTATAACCAGCTTCATTCCACAGTTTTACATTATCATAAAAAATGTGTGTTTCATCATTTTACCACACTGGGTCTTTACTATTGTTCTATGCTTACATTATATCTGACCTATTTTTGATAAAAAGCTGTTGTATCATTGTATGCTGCTGATTCTGAACTTAAAAACGCAAACCAAGTACAAAGATTTACTCTTCGCACTTATGGTATAGGTACTACAATCCAATCAACGAGCATAAGCCAATTTTCATACATTTGAATAGAATTAAGATTGATAAGAGTCAAACTTACATGTATGTTGGTAAATCAAGTTAATTTTATGAGTTAATGAGTAATTTATGAATGTTTAAATATATGAATGGTACAAAATTATAATTGATTAAAGCAATCTTAACCTTAGGTTGCTTGCAATCAAGACAGTATCTATATACCGGCAGGGCACTAATGCATGTGCCCCCCCCCCGAAATCCCAAAAAAGAGGTTATTTTACCATGAAAGTACCCTAAATCGCTTTTATTTATATAAAGAAAATGTTCCTACTCTAAAGCTTGCAATGGTATATGAGTGTATGATACGATGTAAAGAAAGTTACCTACATGTAAAAAAAGCATGTAGGAATGTATCGTTTTGGCATTGACAGTTAGTACATTGCATAGTAACATAGCTATATAAAAACCTGCATGAAGTTTATGCTCATACTATATAACTTTATATACCTTAATACAGTTATTATTTATTACGTAACTGCTATTCATTTTCAGTAACAGATAAGCATTCTAGATTAGGAGAGATGTGGCATACGCATACAATATGCTTTAGTCCAGAGAATAAATATTTGCATTGGTAGCATGCATTTATAGGAAATTAGAATATTTGATTTCTTGATTTACCATAATAAAATCTCAAGAAAGAAAATAACAATTATTATTTCGATATTTTCATTTGCAAAAGTGATTTTGTAATAAAATAACATTGCAACATTTTTTGTATACAAACATTAAATTAAATAACAATTAAAAGGACATTAACAAGTGGTAAGTCAAATTTTTGTGAGTATTGAATTGTAATATCCTTAATCTTTACTAAATGTGAAAAGATGTCATTATTCTCATTATATTATAATCATGGTAAATAGTTGAAACGTACAAAGATTAACTATTTACCACAAAATACCGGTTAAAACGTTAATTAGTATACCTAACTAATCTATAGGTGCGTAGGTTTATTATTATTATTCTTCTTTTAGGTTTATTATTATTATTCTCTAAAGCAACAAATTGCAGTGCCAAAGAAAATCTGCTATAAATTCTTTTACGAGCTCTGTCTAACTTTAATGGTCTGTGCAGCTTCAACAAGAATCTGATTTTGCTTTAAAATTTCATAATAATTAGAAAAGAGAGTATTTGTGACTTGACATCTGAAGCCGACATTTAAAGAGTTGAAAAGAATTAGTAAGGAAAGACCTTAAGTTCAAAGTTCGACTGTTGTACAGTACACTTGTCTCATTTGTCTTTTCTGCAGTTTTAACCTTCCTTTAACACACGATTCGTACAACAACTGAACAAGACATCCTTTTATGAATAAGCGCTAGCTAAGGGATTCAATTACTTTTATTCAGATTCTCGAGAACTACTTGTTGTAAGAACAGCATATTGGAGTTGTAAACACTAATTCTCATATATAAATATATATATATATATATTTAATTTTTAATTGGTTTATTAGGTAAATGCATATGTACTTATTTGACTTACATCCTATCCTACAGTATCTACATATACTCGAATCGATTACTTTATTTTAATATCTCATGTCTCACCACAAGCCACAAAGTGAACAAACTGAAATTGTAATTTTGTGTATTTATCATTTTTTCTTTGAATTGTAGTATGAGTCAACTGAAAATGCTTGCCAGGAAATTTGTATTAGCTAAACACTTCCAAGGGGCTCCTAAACTGACGGACTTCAGGTTAGTGGAAGAAACAATACGTAGCGATCTTCAAGAAGGAGGTATGTATACTTTATATACTAATTGTTCTATGTATTAAGGCCTGTCGTATAGTCGTATCGCAGTTAGTAACATAATAATTTGTATATAAGTACTGTCACTACTATCACACTTTCGCACTATCAATACAAATAACTATGAAGATCTACTTCTGAATGTACTGTAGAAATATACTAGTACAAAATAAGAACCCTTTGAATTTCATTTGTCTCTTTACTAACATAAATTCTAAAATATTGTGATTTTAGAAATTTTGGCAAAAGCAGAATGGCTTACTGTGGATCCCTATATGAGAGGGAGAAGTGTACAGAGTATGAAAGAGGGGGACCAAATGCCCGGTGGACAAGTTGCGAGGTAAAACTTATAGGTTACGTATGACTAGTAAAATTGTACTCTATTTATGTATATGTACATATATTATATAGATTTAAGGCTTAAGGGGATTGCGAATTTTAAGTTTGCCCGAGCTACATATTTTGTATGTACACTGTACACTGTGCGGGCATATTAGAAAATATGTATCAGAATATTGAACACATTGTGTACTTGTTTGTATCAAACTTTTGCAGAGTTCTGAAAAGTCGCTGTGCTGAATTTCCCGAAGGAACGCAAATCGTGGGATATTTTGGCTGGAGAGATTTGACAATTTACAAGCCTGAACCGAATGGTGTTCGATTTTATACTACCATTCATAGAATGCCGGATATGAAAGGGTTACCTGATTCATACGCAGTAAGTAATGAAGACATGTAATGTTAATTAACTAATTTACTCGTAAGACAGCGCCATAAAATATCTGACGGTATTAGTTTAAAAGAATGAGATTGCCAAAAAGTCTTATTAATCATAGTGTTCCCATTTTTATGTAGCTGGGTTGTATGGGGATGCCGGGGTATGTGCGATTTTATAATTTTCTTTACACACAATATTTTCAGCATCCGTATCTGCTAGATAATATACACACTATGTATGTATCTGTAAGAATTATTTTTTATTTTTACTTCCTTATTAGTAATACAGGGTACTACGGATTTTTGGAGATTTGTCACCCCAAAGCCGGAGAAACTGTCGTTGTATCAGCTGCCGCTGGAGCTGTTGGCAGTATCGTTGGTCAGATTGCTAAAATAAAAGGTATAACTTTACACTTAAGATATAATTTTTTCAATTAATTTCTATTTTCTCACAGGTTAAAATTTTTTACAGGTTGCAAAGTTTTAGCTTTTGCTGGATCCGAGGATAAATTAAAATGGATGAAAGACGACTTAGGATTTGATCATGTTTTCAATTACAAAACCGTTAAATTGGATGAAGTATTTAAGAAATATGCTCCCGAAGGAATTGACTGTTATTTTGACTGTGTATGTGATAGATAATAGACTCAGGATTTCTGGATCCCAAAAACATTTATACAGTTTCGCATTGTATGTAAAACAGGAGCTATGTATGAATGAAATGCAATATTATAGGTAGGAGGAGAATTCGTGTATCATGTTGTGAACAACATGAAAGAATTCGGAAGAATATCCCAATGTGGTTCCATATCTACGTACAATAAGGAAAGTAATCCAAACGAACTACCTATGGGTATGTAATACATGAATTACTAAAGTATACAACTGAGATACAATAATTGTACAATGCAGCCAACTTAATACCACAAAGCAATGAAAAAATATTTTATTATATGAAACCATTCCATTTCCTCGTATAGAACCCTTTGATTACTTAAACTTTCGATTCAAACAATTAAAAATGGAAGGATTCAATGTCCGAAGATGGATTCACAGAGAATTCGAAGCCTTCCATCAAATAAGAGACTGGATTTTAGAGGTTCGTCACATTTTTGTATATCTACTCAAGCATTTTAGACAAGTAAACACCAGTATCTGAAAGTATTAATATATCAATAGGGAAAGTTAAAGGTACACGAGACTGTAGCTAACGGATTCGAGCAGATGCCACAGGCCTTCATTGATTTACTGGATGGAAAGAATATCGGAAAACAGATCATTAAAGCTGATCCCCCACAAAGTCGTATTTGACTCTGCAAAACAGATTAACAAAAGTCTGTTCTGAAAAATGATCGGGTCATGTGACGCATCCAAAATAAACATTATTTTCTTGTTTTTCTTTAAAAGATATAAAATAATTCTTTAAGTAACACATATATTTTTGTGTCACAGCCTCTTCAAAACAAACTTATTTGTACAGTCCATAATCCTTAATAAATAAGATGTGAAAATAAAGAAGAAAAATTCCAGATACGATGGTGTTCCCATTCCCATTAACTTGCATGGAAATAATTGTAGTACACATACGACACACTCATCAATCAATTACGTATTTATTTGTTTATGCACAAACAAAACCTAGTTTAAGTGATCTGCACAGGTCTGCAAGGAAGGACTTCTTGTTAGAAATATGTGGCAGTTTTGCTAATCAGTGATTCGATATTTTGATGATAGCATAACAAACAAATAATTAAATGAAAGTTATTTTCCAATTCCAATGCACAACTTGATTACCTAATTGCTTAGTAAGTCTCAAGGCTGAATATCCCTAAACATATTATATAAAAAGCTATCCTACATTGACTCGTACGTACCTCGGATTAATAACATATTCCGTTTCCAGTAGCCAGTCCAGACAAGGTCAGCTTCAGTAAGTGTGAAAATACTACTACAGATTTCTTCCTTGCCATATCTATAGTAATATGTGTGTTAATTACCTACTTATTGTGCTCACGAAATGCTTTGCCTGCAATTTATATTTTATGTAAGGGTACAGCAAGAATAAATTAAGGTACATACTTACACATATGAGAAAAGATTAAATGTATATGAATATACATGAGATACATCTGATATATCCAGTTCTACATGCTAACAATTCTACAATCACCCAAAACACAATAAAGCAAGCCAAGCAAGGAGATCAATCTGTTTATTCCACTTACTTGTATGCATATTATACAGATTAGATTGACTAAGCAAACTCTGTTAGGTCGACTCTGGTGATACGATTTTATTGCTTTTAAGTTTTTATTCCATGGACAAATACAAGATTTTCATAATAGTAATTATGATCTGTCAGAACTAACTGCTTACCTCAAGTACTAGGTATACTATGGCAAACTAACCAATACATGAGATTAAAACACAATGATACTTGTTTTTGTTTGGTAAAATGTACTACATTGCAAGATTATTTTGTTGTTGCAACTACTACAATTATTTTAAATGAAATTAAGAGTAATAAAGTTTAATAAGTACAGACCAAGCTGCAGATCAAGGACATTATATCCTTGATGAAAGTCATTGGTTATCTCATTAAACCTTCAATTTGAACTGCAATTGCAGAACTTTATATAATGTTCAATAATGTACAATGGCTATACAGTCCCATGTATATTGTGAGAGTGAGACTTTTATTTGAGGGTTTGTTTGTGAGTAGAATTGTCGAGACAGATTTTAGGGATTGACTGAGACCGTGCTTTTCATTACTACTTGCAATAGCTCCAGAATAGATTTTAACCTCTTACTCTGCATTTTCTGAGCGAATTAAAGTTAAAAATTATTAACTTTGTGTTGATAAATAACATTTTTGTAGAAATGACGACGGAGTGTCAATATAAGTTATGCTACTACAATGGACGAGGACTGGGAGAACCTATACGAATGATTTTTGCATTTGCTGGAGTTCCATTTGAAGATTATCGCCCGTCTTATCCCGATATGCCACTAGCCTTACCTCCAGAAGTCAAAGAAGGTACATTACTGACCTGACTATTTACACTAAATGCAATATCCTTCTAGCAAAAAATTGGCGTAAAATAATCGCATTATGGGTTAAAAATGATATATGTATACCCTTGGGTATGTACAGTTCAATATTATGTTGATCAATAATGTAGGATACGAATGGGGCACAATTCCCGTTCTTGAGTTTGATAATGGGAAAAAACTTTCGCAATCGATGGCCATCACAAGATTTCTTGCTAGAAAATTTGGATTGGTTGGAGCTAACGAATACGAAGCAGCCAAATGTGACGAATATGTTGACGCTTTTCGGGACTTAATGCCACGTTAGATACATGCTTTCTTATACTAATAATACATTCATTATACGATCGAAATTCGACTAATGACTTTTTCAATCCACCTTTTTTTTTAAATTATTATGATAACTCAATACTATTTTGTTTCAGTGTTTTTCGAGGGCTACAAGGAACAGGATGAGAGCAAGAGAACTGAGATCATTTTAAACTTGAAAAAGACGAGCTGTGTAAAATATTTGGGAAAATTTAACTCGCTTGTAGAAAACAACGGCGGTAAAAGGCTTGTTGGAAATGACCTTACGTGGGCAGATATATTTGTAGTCTCCTTACTAAATACTTATGAACTGCTCTTTGGAATAGAATTAATTTCTGACTACCCATACCTAAAGTCATTGACGGATTCTGTTTTTTCCCATCCAAACATTGCCAACTGGTTAAAATCCCGACCAGTAACTAAGTACTGAAATGATTTACATATTCTAAGTTCCATCATATAATTCATTATTATTAAACAACTACATTATTTTAGTGTTAAATTAGCACTATCCAGAATAAAATATTTGTTCATCTATGCATACATAGTTCTGAAGAATGTGACATTAATTAACATAAGCATCGTTTTTTAAATTGTTTCATAATTTATTTTTGCTAATTTAAAATTGGAAAACATTGAATTGAAATTCATTATAAATTCTACTATGATTGAAACTTGGGCTTTAGCTAGAAACAAATAGTCTACGATAAACAATAATGGAACTGAGACCTCTTAATGGTATGTAACAGATAAAAATACATAATCTATCACACTAAACCAATGTAGTTTTTCACTTGTTGCTTTTTTACTTTGACTTTTTTACTGGAGATTTGTGGGGTGTGGTGTTTGCTCTAGGTCTGAGCATATCTGAAAAATAATAAATAGGTTTCGATCAGACTGAAAATAGCTACTGTAAGAATTTACATATGAAGTAAATATTGATTTGTAAAATAAATCAGTTAAAATACTATATAATACGTACTTACAGTTGCTGGAGTTTGGAGATTCAGCAGGGCTCATAACTTTATTGATTTTCACAACTGGGGAAAGCCTCATATTAGGTTTGGTGTCCAAAAGCAACAGTTTAGATGCTGAGAGAGAATCAAATAACGTTTATTACTCAATCTCACTTCGTCACTTCAATTCAAGTTAGTATTTGTGTTTATACCTGACTGTTTACTGTGTTTAGAAATGAATAACAATCACCTGTATCTTGTGCATTGCAACGTTTGTCAGGAACGTCACCGTCAGGATAGTCAGGGACCTCAACTTCTTCTTTTTCTTCTTTTTTTTCTTCTTCTTTTTCTTCTTTTTTTTCTTCTTCTTTTTCTTCTTCTGTGGATAAATTACCATAATCATCAGCATCAGTCTCTGTCGATTTGTCCTCTTTGAGAATTTTACTTGCAATATCGACCCCTGAATTAGAAATTATATCACAACCATCGTCATTCACCATTACTATTATGACATCCGGCAACGACTGTCAAAATGTATATCCAAGAAACTTTATTTTGAGTTATAAAAAAGTACGAATACCTGTAAAGCGTTTCTTCATGATTGCTGAGAATGCCAAAGCAATAGGACAGTTTACTAATCTCCACATAAATCCGAACACCATTAACAACCCCATTGTTGCCCAGAAGATGTTAACTTCTCTATTTCCAGCGTAGAAAATGATTTTCGCCCAATTACTTGCAATATACGCTGCCGTATTAAATGCATCATCAAGGATCTTGTAGGTATTATCCGCCCAAGATGGTTTTTCATCCGTTTGGTTTTCACCGACAATAAAACAGATCATTTTGCTTGCGATTGGTCGTTTTGTGAACTGTAGACTTTGACTTGTTATCTAAAACAGATAATTACCTCAACTCCCCGGACACTTGACTGTGTTGTCACCTCCGAAGAAACAGTCGGATTTGTCAACGATGGAAACGTACCACGGATGACGGAAATGAAAAACAAGAACTATCAGCAATCAACAATCACAACAATTCACAACACAACAATGAACCTTGAAGGCCACGCGATGAACTGGGAAGCTTACAAAAAATTATAAGAACTGTCACATTCAAAAAGGACGGGAGAGCTAAAACCGGGAAGAACCATCAAATCAAAAACACTTGCGTTGCGTCGCGCGTCGGTTTTGGGAACAAAGATCTTTGTTCCCAAAACCGACGCTCAATGCAGCAACAGCAACAAAGATCTTTGTTCCATAAACCGACGCTCAATGCAGCAACAGCAACAAAGATCTTTGTTCCCAAAACCGACGCTCAATGCAGCAACAGCAACAAAGATCTTTGTTGCTGTTGCTTCATATCGCGTCGGTTTTGGTAACAAAAGATCCGAATGATTCAATATAATTAATTCCAAGGCAAACTTTTAACATTTAGTTGTCAATAAATTGACAATAAATAGTAATAATTGATTAATAATTATTAATGCTAATTAATCGATAACCACATTATTTTTTGTGCAAATAATATTGAAATTGTTTAATTGTATGCACACTACATACATTACGTTTTGTTTGTATATAACAGAATAATAATCTTGATACTTTACAAGTGTAGTTAATTTTGTTTTTCATTGTGTTATCTTAATTGTTGGTCAAAAAGGATAATCAGTGAGGCTTTAGTGTAGACTCAACATGTTATAATGATTAATTTTCACTTGATTCGACGGAATAAAGTAATTCTCATCCTTTTTTATTTTAGAAAGAAGTGAGGGCACGGTAAATGAGTTGGAACAAGTGTTTAACTGTGCAAACGAAGGATACCAGTATACCAGTCATCGGGACGAAGAGGATTAGACGAATCACAAAGAAGGAGCTAACACTGGTGGATTTCTTGATATAACTATCTAACAGGTGTTGTCCGTCTTTTGCTGAATTTACGAATTCTGTCCAACTCGTTTGGAAACCAAACCACTTGAGCGCTCCGAACAGGAGAATGCAGTTTAACACCAGCATGACTAAATCAGCCATCAATCTTAGTAAACTTTGCATTATGGGTTTGGTCTTGGTGTCCTCAGTCTCCCCATTCTCCTCATCTTTTTCCGGTTCAAATAGAATAGATATTATTACAATTATTTGAATTACGGCGATGACCCAATCCGTAAAGATACATGAGATTATCAACTCCGTTATTATCAGACAGAAGGTATGGTATATTATTACACAGATTTGATCTCCGAATATCATTTCGATTTTTGTTCCGATTTCAAATGAGAATGTTGATAATTGATATGATTACTTGTTCAAAGGTTATTCCTAACCTAACACGATAATGTAGTTGAATCAGGGGAGACAATTACCTCCTGTTCCTTCAGTAAGTATGGGTTTGGTCCGTGGAGATTAAATTAAAGCCTGTCTAAACTTTAACAATCTTCATTTAACGATAAGTATAACTGATTCGGTGTTGACAAAAAAGGAATTTTAAAAGAAAAATGTAATATCGGGTAAAGTCATTCCTTGTGTAGATGAAATAAGCTATTTAGGTATCTAAATAAAATCATAGTTTTGACATTTTTTCTCATTGTCTTGCTATTACCAAGTTAACAACTAATACAGACTGTTTTTTATGGTATTTCTGTAGTCTATCGATACATTTTTGCTTTTGCCTAAAGGCTGAGACTTGAGACGGTGTGCAAAATGCATTTTCTAAGTTATGCAAATGTTTTAATAACCTTGTATACGTACATTCAATTATATTAGTACAATTAGGTATCAGATATGTAGTACCTATGTAAAGCTTAAAAATGTTTATTATACAGTAGGTGAAGGTAGTGAAACCACAACAATCCTTGTATACAACAATACTAAAATATAAGGATCGTACATAAAGTATGTAATACTAATGTATAAAATGAAACTAGTAAAGGTTACTAATGGTTTATTTACATGGTTTCATTTACATTTACTAGATTATTACAACTTTTGCTTGTATTGGTTATTCTGATACTTTGATTAAACTTCCGCATCTTTAGTTATACTTACAATTAGTTATACTATGCCGCTATTTAGGCAGGTGAATTATGTTATAGTACATAAGGTAATTAGCAGTGCATTTATAAGGAAATTGAAAATGAAACTAAAACTAATGAGAGTGATGCGATACTATCGGCCAACCATCAAATGAGGTCTTTTGAAATAATAACAGACAATCGTTATTGAAACAAGTCAGCAGTTTCATATACATTATGTGAAGTATAACTATGAAACTATAATGTAATTCCTTAAGACCGTATCCAGAAATCGATTTCGGGCCGAGCAAAATCCTAATATGAGGTACAATCATGTACAATGATCACACACACGGCTAAAAATTGAGCCGGTTTGAGCTTAAACCAATGTTAAATGCGCGCAAAAGTATTCCGATTTTTTCACTTGTAGGCATTGAATAACCTCTTTTTAGGGTTTCGGGAAGGGGGGGAGACATTGCATTACCCGGTTTCCCTCTAGTACACGGCCCTTTGTTAAACGTAGTTTTAAACTTAAAGAAAAAGGCTTAATTAACGTCTTCGTGTAATCTGCAATAGTGTAACAGGTATATATACCTACATCGTCAAGCCTGAGCATTCTGGCATTGCCGTGTAGCTGTTTAATTGTTACCACTTTGTCTGCTTGCCATAGATTTAGGCTAATTTAGCGTGACAATTGTCGATTTGATTCTGGTCCGGCTTACTCACCTTATATAGTTAATGATTCTACCTATTAGTAGTTTGCTAATTACAAGTGTTAAGAATGCATACGGAACTATAGTTATGAAAGTTATGATATATTAATGTCTTGCAAGTGTTAAGTTGATGAATGCAGATCAGTCAGTGAATATCTGATTTAAGTCAGTTTTAACGAGCTGTAGCCAAATAATTATATTCGCAGGTACTTAACTTTCTTCTTACAACAACAAATCTCACTCAGTTGCTCCCTGTTCATCATGAGTGGATTTCGCAAATCTAAATCTTTCTCCCCACAGCAGGTTTGTAATACACAAAGAAAAT
Organism: Pogonognathellus longicornis; assembly: GCA_034694085.1. Lineage (NCBI taxonomy): Eukaryota > Metazoa > Arthropoda > Collembola > Entomobryomorpha > Tomoceridae > Pogonognathellus > Pogonognathellus longicornis. The sequence goes on along the minus strand of JAQFYB010001529.1, from coordinate 9,900 downwards.
TAACGAATCCTTAATACATTGTAGTATTTACTAACCTAATTTTGTGGTTCACATTTTTGTATCTGTATAGATACTCTAATGAGTAATGACTAATCTGTAACAATATCTGATCTAATATCTAACACGGATTTGATTTCTGTATGTAGACACAGGTAAATATACTTTTAAAGAAGGAAACTAAAAATATTGCATAAAATAATCTGTGTTTATAACTAGATAGGAAGTGCCCGTATCAATAATAATATTTGCAATGCAATTGACATTTGAGTTGCATTTCATTTTAGGTTTGTATTTGGCATTTTGGATTATTAATCATGGTACCATGAACCCATGAAAATTATTGAATTAGTAGTAGGTACAAACTTGCAATAATATCTGGTACTTACAACTATTGATAACCTGCGTTTTTGATAATATTTATTCGAAGATATATATACTACCTACTGTAATTATGCGTTTTTAGCGTTATTCCTATACCGACATCGATATACCTACTTAGGTACTTACAATTCTAGTTTCTAGAATTATTAATATTTCATGATACATACAGACCATTTTTTAATTCCTTAAGAATGTAATAAAAATTAATTTTAGGTATTTTCATGTAGGAATGGAAGTAGCGTTCGTAATACATCGTAAGCGATATCTTAAAACACCTACCTAAGACACATCAATTCGTCGATTGCATTTGTATTGAGAAAATGTCAGTTTAAAGCTATAAGCTTTAACTTTCTGATATGACGATGAGTAATCAACAGTACACATGGTATAGAGTAGAGAGTAAGTAGTTAGCGTAGACATTTCCAAGAAGGCAAAGTTTAGAGACAATTCTTGTAATGTGAATTAAGTAATACTAATGGACTAGTATGTATCAGACTAAGCCTATAATATGCTACCTCACAAAAGAAGTTGAATGTACGAAGCACACGAACAAATTGTTAATAACCCGTAGTAAAACGGGTATAGAAAGGTGGTGGAGACATTTTGGGTGCTTCAGACTTTTTAAGGGGTGACTTGAGACAAGTTTTGGCCTTCCTCTGTTTATTGCCTTGTTCTTTGGGAAATTGCCCCCACCCTGTATACGCCCTTGCCTGACCTAATTGTTGTCAACAACTTTTGTCATCATTGTTGACATGTATTGTCCTCCCATAGTGTCAATTGCCTTCCTTCTGTATATTTCCTTGCCCTTTTTAGTTCACCTGTTATTGAGTTACGTCGCTATGAAAACCCTATTGGAACATTTTCTGTGACCTAGGTCATGAAGAATGTAACCGATTTACCCCAGTTTTGACTGACACCTTTGTTGAAACCTTTAGATGACATATGTGAAGTTGGGCCAATTTGGTTCATACGTTCTTGAGTTATGTCGCACAAGTACGGATAGACAAACAGACACAAACTAACGTTTCTCCTAGGCTCTTTCCTATGTATCATCGCTTTCTTGTCATCCTGTCTATCATTCCTAATAAGTGGCTCCACCATAACACTTTTTTAAAAAGGTTGTGTATATCTATTGTATTAGTAGGTCTAATAGGATTAGTAATTATTACTAGTTATGGTATGGTATACTAGGTATACTCGATTCAATACGAGTACTATAGCTTGCTCTAACTTTGGGATTACTTTAAGTAGGCATAATGTAATTATTATGTATTATATGCCTTAAATTAATATCTACTTCAAGTATAGTACAGAGTACAGAGCATGAAATTTTCGTGAATATTGATTATTAAATTGTATGTAAACAAACAAATGTATTGTCAGTCATGTCAGTTTAAGACCTGGCCGTGGCTGTTTAACAGTTTAAGCCAGTTAATGCTAATGTTGACTGCTGAGAGTAGAAAAATTGCTGTATTAGGATAATATAGTCTTATTGTAATTTGTAAGATCGCGATAAGATAATAATTCCTACTCCTACAATAGGATATTTATATCTAAAATATTAAGCTTATTTATGAAGCGTCATCTTCACATTTTATTTACATGGAGTTATACGCACATTACGGTGCAATGAAAATATACAATGCACATTATGACAATGAGTATGACCATTCTATAATTCTGTCTCTGTAGCAGTTCTGTGAGCTCTATCTAACACACACACACACACACATGACCATTCTATATAGGTAATTCCTAAGAGTAATTTCCATCCTGAAATGCAAGGGATACGGATTTACAAAATACTATGTAGAGACTTAAAGACTTTATCGGCAGTTTGTCTGTTTTACTCTGCTCCATGTAACGATTCGATGTACTTCCAGAGTTGACATGAAATAAGTTTCTGTTTCTGGTCTAGTACTAGTAATAGTAAGTAAAGTAAGTACCAGTTTAATATATGTTTAGGTAATACGGAAAAATAAGTAAGATGTTTCTTCATTACAAAATTACAACAGGTAGTTTTAATCCTGTTGGAGTTGTTAGTGTAGCTGTAGTGTAGTCTAATAGTAATACATTTCTTGAGATTACTTTATTACAATCGTTAGTGACATAAAATTACTATATGCCGAACGTCGGTACAAGCAGTATTAGTTTTAACAAATTTTGCACTTATTGTTAATATAATTTTGTTTGTTTTAAAAATTGAAAAACTGGTTAATCGATCGAACAGGAAAGCTTTTAGTAAACTACTATTAAGTATAATTAACACGAAAAGAATAATTAAATACTAATAAGTGAACACTATTACACACACAATTACGTAATCCCTCTTCACCCGCCCAAAATACACTTTCCATGAATAATAATTAAGCAATTTGGAAAAATTAAGCTATGAAAAACAAAGTAATACAGTCTCTTCAAGAGTTTGCATATGTTATAACATTTTTATTGTCTCACTAATACTAATACCATAACCACTTTAGGTAGTTAAATACTTCTACTAACCTATATAGGTAGGTATGATCATGCTGTTAAAATGATACCCTAAATTTAATTAGAAATTAACAAAAGTTAGTCATTGACACACTAAAATGTTAACAGACATATTGAACACATACATATCACGTGTACATTAGCACATTAAATTATATTTCTTTGTTGTTTTACAGGTCGGTGGCAACGGCAAGAAAAAGAATGGCCACGAAAACCCCGCATTTGAAAACGATATTCAGGTTAGTTCCAGTTTCCAGTTGAAGCGTATGCAATTGAGTGTACGATCATAACAAAAATACATGAATTCTTTTACATATTTTATCAACAAAATTCATTATCTCGAATCACTAATGTCCTCCAAATCTTCCTGACCTTGTGCGCGTATACAGATACAAATATTATTATAATGAAACAATGTTTCAGGGTAGTAAGTACATAGTAATTGCATGTACAGACGTAATTTTAATATTTCCTAGTTAACTAATTGTTGCGAAATTCTTTTGTCAATTTTAAAGCTGACTGATGTTGCACTTCAAGACGCAGCTCCAGCTGGTCCGGAGGATTTTACGAAAGGATTTAATATTGATGACCACAGAGTACCTCTTGATGAAATCCTTAAGCGTTATGGCACTAATATAACAACGGTATTATGTGACTCCAAAGAGTATAGAAAATCGTCATTTTCTATACTCTTTGATGTGACTCTAAGAAATTATTTTGAAAATCGATATGGGTTATGAAAATATTTTAATATGAATTCAATTGGAATATTTTCAGGGACTAAAAGACAGCCAAATAGTATTGAACAGAGAAAAACATGGCGCAAATGTATTAATCCCCCCTGAAAAACCATCCGCACTATGGAAATTAACTTGCGCCATTTTCGGAGGGTTAAATGCCCTGCTGTGGGGATGTGCCGTATTAAGTCTTTTCTCCTATGCATCCCAGTTTTTATACACGGACGAAATTGTCAGAGACAATGTATGAAAACAAGTTACAAATAACAATTAATTACATTTTTTTGAAAATTACTCTTAGATTTAAATTTCTTTACAATGAAAACTGCATTTATTGATTTTTACCTAATGGTTGTGTCTCCACAGCTTGTCTTGGGATGCGCTCTAGTCGTTGTCGTACATCTGTCTGGAGCTTTTCAATTTTACCAAGAATTCAAATCCGAAAAAATTATGGAATCTTTTAAAAACATGATCCCACGCGCCTGTTACGTAACCCGAAATGGAAAAAGAAGTGAATTGGAGGTTGGGGAACTCGTTGTTGGTGATATTGTCGAAGTCAAATACGGTGATTTGATTCCCGCGGACATTCGTATAATTGAATGTCAAGATTTTAAAGTGGACAACTCAAGTTTGACTGGAGAATCAGAGCCTCAGAAAAGATCTATTGATTGCACAAACGATAATCCAATGGAAACCAAAAATTTGGCATTTTTCTCCACAAATGCTTTGGAGGGGGTTGCTAAAGGTTTAGTCGTTCGGACGGGTTCTAACACTTTGATGGGTCGTCTCGCTAGTTTGGCTTCTGATGTCGGAGTAACTCACAGTCCCATTAGAATTGAAATGGACCGTTTCATTATGATTATGACCATTCGATCTCTTGTCTTTGGAGGTCTTTTCTTTGCAGTGGCCATGGCCATGGGTTATGATGTTATTGCAGCCATTTTCTTCGTCATAGGAATTGTTGTCGCTAATGTTCCAGGTAAAAATATTTTATTCTCTAGATATTTATTTGAAATCATTTTATTATTAGCTATTTGTTGCTAAATAAGCGATACCTATTCAAAAATGTTATATTTTTTAGAGGGACTTTGTGTAACCTTCACAATGATTCTGTCTGTAACTGCAAAACGAATGGCGAAGAAAAATTGTTTGGTGAAGCATTTGCATGCTGTTGAGGCTCTAGGGTCTACTTCTGTGATTTGTTCTGATAAAACTGGAACCTTGACACAAAATAAAATGTCTGTTGCACATATGTGGTTCAATAATGAAATTGCAGAGGCAGATACAAGCGAATTCGAGACAGGGGCTTCTTTCGATAATAATGATGCTGGTTTCAAGGCATTGTCTACCGTAGCAGCTTTATGCTCCAGGGCACTGTTTAAACCTGGACAAGAAAATGTTCCTATTTTGAAAAGGTATTCCATTACTTAATATCCAGTTTTGAATATGATTTAATTTCTCGTGAATCAACTTAAAAAAGAAAATTAAACTTCATAACATAATATCATCATCCGTTATTATTATTTAAATTATGTAGAGTTGTTGAAGGGGACGCTTCAGAAGCCGCCATATTGAAATGCATGGAGACGCAACTGGAGAATGTAGTGAAATACCGCTCCAAGTTCCCTAAGATATGTGAAATTCCATTTAACTCGTCAAACAAATTCCAAGTATCTATTCACGATATGAGAAATCCTAATGATCCAAGACATTTTCTTGTAATGAAGGTAATCCACTAACGTTTTTCAAAAGATGTATCACTCTGTCAGAATAATGATTGAAAATATGAAAATATAGTTGTATTTTGTAAAATTTTTGTTCAGGGAGCACCCGAAAGAATAATAAATCTGTGCTCAAAAATTCTAATTGGTGACCAAGAGTACGATTTGGATGATCAGTGGAAAAGCGAATTTAATTCGGTATATCACACACTGGGCAGCTACGGTGAACGAGTGTTGGGTAAACAAGATGTCTTCATTTTTTTAATACATCTGCTCTTTCATATAAAAATATTGATATTAACATATCAAGGGAATATTAAAAAAGCATCATACACAGAATACAGTGTTGCAGGTTTTTTCCCAAAAGTTTTAAACCAATTCTGTATACATCCTAGAAAATACTAAACCCCATATTCATAAAATTAAATATTAAATAAATCCTAATTGAATTTCGTTTTAAGGTTTCTGCGACTGCCTTCTTCCGTTGGACAGATTTCCCGTTGGACATGAATTCGATTCTGACAATCCAGAATTCTTAGATGTGGGATTCCGTTTCGTGGGTCTTATTTCTTTGATTGATCCTCCGAGAGCTGCTGTACCAGACGCAATTGCAAGATGTCGTTCCGCAGGCATCAAAGTTGTAATGGTTACCGGAGATCACCCTGTCACAGCTACAGCTATAGCAAGAGCAGTGGGCATTATTTCTGAAGGTAAACTGTTTTTAATAACTTTGTATGTCAGTTCTATTCAATTAATCTTTATTTTTTTAATGTTGACAATTAATTGGTTTGATTTTAGGAAACGAAACTATTGAAGAAATGGCCTTATCTAATGGGTGTTCCGTGGAAGATATTGACCCTGCTGATGTAAATGCTGCTGTTATTTCCGGAGCAGAACTTAAATTACTAACCCCAGAGGAACTTCGCCATGTATTGAAAAATCACGAAGAAATTGTTTTTGCAAGAACTTCACCCGAACAAAAGTATATTATTGTCGAAGCGTTTCAAGACTTGGGATACGTAGTTGCTGCAACTGGGGATGGTGTAAATGATTCTCCGGCTATTAAAAAGGCGGATATAGGTGAGAGACATTTCGAAAGGAGTTTTTTTCCCATTTTCGAAAGAAACTTTATAAAATCCTAACGCTCAGGAATTGTATATTTATTTCAGGAGTGGCGATGGGTATCTCGGGTAATTATTGTATTTTTTGACAATTCAACAACTCAAGTTAAGAAATGTTTGTTGAAAGGAATTCATTTATAAGGGAATGTTATTAACAGGTTCTGAAGTCAGCAAAGAAACTGCCGACATGATTCTTATGGATGATAATTTTACTACGATTGTCACAGGAGTTGAAGAGGGCCGATTGATTTTCGACAACTTGAAAAAATTGATTGCTTATAATTTAGCTGACAACATTGCTGAAATGTACAGTGTGTGGATGTTCATTATTCTGAGAACCCCATTGCCCATGGGGACAATTGCTATGTTGCTCAGTGTGTTAGGAACTGATGTCTTGCCAGCTATTAGTATTGCACATGAAACTGCTGAATCAGATATCATGAAACTTAAACCAAGAAATCCAAAAACACAAAAACTAGTTACACCCCAGTAAGATGTTTGGAAATCAATCAAAAAACTCAAATTCCATCCAAAAAAGTTGCTGGCTCAAATATTGTGTTTATTTTTTAAGGTTGTTGTCGTATTCATATGGACAGACATCTGTTATTGAATGTTGTGCTGGATTCTTTTCATGGTTTGTATGCTACGGATGGTACGGATGGCTTCCTAGGGATATGTTGTTTTCTGGTGCAAAATGGGATTCAAAGGCTATTAACGATCTTGAAGATTCATACGGTCAAGAATGGGTAATAATTTTTTAAATTAAAGTAAATCTAAGAGTATTAAAATGTAAAGGAATGCAAAAATAATTTTGCATGATGAAACGTTTTATTTTGTAATGTAGACATATGACTCTCGCCAAGATCTTGAGCTGACGGCACAAACGGCTTTTTTCATAGCTATTGTCATTGGACAAGTGGGAGACGTTATTTGCTGCAAGACACGAAGAATGAGCATATTTCAGAAAGGAATGGTGTAAGAGGCAGTACATTATACTATCATTATCTAAGTTGACTCATTTTCTTGTCGACAATTCCATTTAACGTTCATTATTCTGAAATATGATTGGGGATTTTCTATTCAGAAATTGGAAAATGAATTTCGCCATTGTTTTTGAGCTTTGTCTTGCCGCTTTCTTGGTATACACTCCATATTTGAATTCTGCGTTGAAGTTTGCTCCGATACAGTAAGAAATATTTTATTTACATTTCATTGTTTTCAAAATACCGCAATTGAGGGGATACATTCTAACAAGTTTTTTACTTCATTTACACAGAGCCTTATGCTGGGTGTCTCCAATCCCATGGGCGCTTTTAATGATCTGTTACGATGAAATGCGAAAATTGGCAGTGAGATGTACAACACATGGATGGGTTCACAATGAATTTTTAACGTAATTTTTTTAAATATTTATCTACACTAACAAAGCTGAAAACCAGAATTCATTTTAAAAAGAGTAAAAAATGTGCCAACTCTGCCGACCTATACTCTTGCTACCTAGTAAATATATACATGTGTTGGACATATTATATTGGATTTATTTCAAAAAAATAAGTGCTAATTTTATGAAAATATCTAATTGTATGAAATACGACTGTGTTTTAAAGTATACTGCTAAATTCGTTATTCAGTCTGAAATAAGATTGAGTTTAAATTTAGTTCTAATTGTAAGATAATGTTTTAAGCAAGTGCTATCTGCTGCAAATGAGTTTATCCCAAAAGAATATGTTTTAAAGAAATAAAAATATTTCCTAACAATAAGCAAATGCCTCCTCAAAAACTGTAACGCATTGTTTCATCAGTAGTTACATCATGATTTTTATTTGACATGAAAATTTAACATTATCATTTACTCTTAACATACTGCGCCTTTAAGAGCAGTTCCTACTTGAGGCAAAATAGATTCAACCCACCTAAGTACCTACCTAAAAAACTGTCTAATTCATTAAACGTGGAATTTAGACCAACTAGCAATATTAAGTAGTTATCGTTTTTGGCTACGTAAGCAATAAGTCATAAGTCACAAACGTATCACTGAATTTGGATTTGATAATCATATCAGGGTGCTACACGATACACGCAACAGTCATTATGCCGAATTATACTATTAGTGATAAAAAGCGAGAGTTCACCAAACACACATTAGGTATAGAATAGCTAAAACTAAATAGGTTATTCTTTAAAAATGCAAAACTGTACTGAATGCATGTAGGTACAAATAATTTTTCATCCAAGTCATCTTAGCCAACTGAATTTTGGAAGCAAAGGAAATGAGATCACTGATTTCGTCGAAGAATTATGACTGACTATCTATGATCTGTATTTGACATGAAAATTACGAGTTTTTGTTGGAAAATGAGGAAAGTGTCAAATGTGATGCGTAAATTACACGGATTTTACATTTACGCAAAAATTCTTTGGCGAACCCGTGAACAGCCTGAAGAAGACGAGCACTGCCCAAGCCAAAGGGAACATATCCGTCACTCTTACTGGGAGACGCCAACACATCTTTAACTCTTACAGAATTGCAAACTACAAAGTAGGTACTCAAACTAACGTAACTTACGCACTTGCTGAATTCAAATAAGAAAAGAAAAATGCTGTTACAAATACTGGCTTGAGTTTATGCAGTGTGGGTAGACATGTATTTCATTATTTTACTTTATTTATTATCAGACGCGACACGATACACTTATTAACATTAGCCTTCACACATTTTCAGTTTCTACCTAATTTTCATACATATATCATGAACATGCATACCTATACAAAGTTTCTCGATTTCACTGTATTTTCCTAATTGTAGCAGTTACCATTCCTTTTTGTAACACATTTCCTAAGGTCATCTTTTCTCAATTACAGAATGTATGAACAAAACAGCGCAATATTACACTATGCATTTTATACATAGAATAAAGTAAAGTATTAAAGAAGCAGTGCTACAAGAAGTTTCTTCATCCAGTTCTATTTTTTATTGTTTATAGTGTAATAAATATGAAATATGAATAATTTCACACAATATTATGTAATATTAATGCCGGATGTCCGTACATCAACATCACACAGGTCACCTACTTTTATAAGTGCAGAAATGGCTATAATATACCAGATTCAATTAACACTTCTTTCTTTTCTTCATCCTTCGAGGAATTGTATGTATACTACATACTTACATTTTCCGCATTGCTGCTCTGGTTTGATTCAATTAAGATTTGATTTATTTGATGAAAAAGAGTTTATCAATTTATCGAAATGATTTATTACATTCACTTGGAATGGAAAGATTTGTTACAGACAAAAAAATACTTTCAAACTTAGAATTTTTGCCTTTCTAGTTTTCTAATCCGAATGAATGTTAACCCTTTGTCACGGTGGCTTCAGTGTTCATTTATTGTGTTGTCCTGGGAGATTCTCATTGACATAAAGTCTTCAACTGGGAATAATATC
>JAQFYB010001528.1:0-31765 GCA_034694085.1 Pogonognathellus longicornis | reverse complement strand
TGTATTGCAACATCCGAGCTATAATTTTGTTTTGATTCACACTTAAAAAACTGTTTCATCATGTATAAGTAGATTAATCATTCCTTTGTACTGTAATTTCATACACCTCGACAAATTAGAGTATGAAATGTACAATCAAGATAGAACAACGACATTGTCATGCGAGACTCTTGAGATTTACGTTGAAGGTGTGGATAAAAATATCTATAACAGTGGGATTTCTAAAAAACGATAATAAATAACTCATAGTAAAATATTAGTGAAGTATTAAGTCTACAAGACACACCCTTTTATACACTCCCATACTTTTCCTTGTCAAGACTTAAAGAAATGCTACTCCGAATTGAGCTACAAATGAACAGCTCCTTTCCTTATATAATTACACTGCTGTCGGCTTTGTTTATAAAATAATTACAAGCATGATAACAAGTCAAATTATTGTTTTATGTGTATAAACAAATCTATGTTAAATTAGCATTATAGCATTGATATAATAATAAAAGTAATGCATTAATTTATGCAATACAAACTTATGGTAATGATTTGATAATGATGTTATGTAAGAATCTAAAAATTGAAATGCTAGTACAAACATGGCTTATGGCTTTCATTATAATTGTGAGACGATTTTTACTACGCCCTTTCCAATTCATATAAATTAGTGCATAAAAATGAAAAAGTCTAATATTAAATCTTTTCTTAATAATTACTGATTTACTACTGGTGACGCAAGTTTTTCGTAGCATTTTCTATTTTGCCATACATTCCAGTGAGATTGTAAAATAAATATTCTCGAAGGCACGCAATGCTATGGAAAAATACGCCAAAAATTAGTTTAGGTGACCTTGACAATATTGAATATTGTACACAATCAATGATATTTAGATTGGCAATGGCATTTAGATTGGCAATGGCATGTAGCAGAAAAGAAACTTCTCAAAAATAACAGTCCTTAAACAATTAGACGGATTGCGTTTTTTCTGTCAGAATAATTCTGCTTCAGCCAATTGTGTGAATACTAATTATAAAATTACTTCGTTTTTTGAAACTAATTGTAACTCTCTACTAAAATGGCGGATATTTGTCCACCAAACCCAGAAGACCTGCTAATAAACTCTGAAGTAGTCGAAGACAATTTAAGTGACGAGGATCGAGAATTAAAAGAAGTGTTAGAATCAAATATTCTGTATCTCCTTGATCAGGAAACGGCTTTGCATGAATTGGCTTTGCAGCAACTTGCTGATCTTATAAAAGCGTCTACTACATCTTTGACCGCCTTACCTACCCCTCTGAAATTTTTGAAAGAACATATCCGTATTTTAAAAATGGTTCATGGAGAACTTCAATCCGAATACACAAAAAGGATGTGTGCTGATATCATATCGGTTGTAAGTATGAATAGGGTGGGCCACAGGACAGATATCTTAACCTACAAGTTATTGGGCATGAACAGAGATATTAGTGAATGGGGCCACGAATATGTTCGTTCATTATCTGTAGAAATTATCGAACGATGGAAGGAGACGAGCAACACCGAAATGAAAGCACAACTCTTGGATTTGGCGACAAAGATTGTTCCATACTATTTGAGTGCAAATTCAGAGATTGAAGCTTGTGACTTGGTCATGGAATTGGAGAAATTGCAACTGCTAGAAAGATTTTGCCAAAAGGATTGTTACCTCAAAGTATGTTCTTACTTACTGCATTGTTCATCGGTTATCCCTTTCCCTGAAGATTTCAAATTACGGTACGCTGTATTCAAAATCTACATGAAATTTAAAGATTATGCTTTAGCCCTCAGAACTGCAATACAACTACAGAACCCTCCGCTTGTTGACATTGTAATCAAAAGTTGTTCGGATTCAAGTATGAAGAAGCAGCTTGCTTTTATGATAGCACAACGACAAATCGTTTTGCCTGATACAACATCTTTCGTTGATACGGATGTTAAACATATTTTACATAACACTCATTTGAAAAAGAATTTCTTGCATCTTTGCAAGGAATTGGACATTCTAAAACCCAAAGCTCCACACGAGATTTACAAGACTGACTCAGCCATTGATCCATCTTTGGAATCTTCGAGACAAAATTTGGGTCATTCATTTGTGTCTGGATTTGTAAATGCTGGATTTGGCAACGATGAATTTTTAAGTAAAGGTGACATGGAAAGTGACGGTAGATTCTTCAGTGATATAGGATCTCTTGGTTTAATTCATCTTTGGGATGTGGAAGAAGGCAAGAAGCAATTGCAAAGATATTTAGACTCCAATGAACCTAATGAGAAAGCTGGGGCTCTTCTTGCACTTGGAATAATCAAATGCGGACTGAAAAATGATGAAAAACCATTTCCCGAAAAACTGATCAAGCACCCAAACAAAACTGTTAAGTTAGGAGCGATTTTAGGTCTAGGATTAGCTCATGCGGGTACCAATAACCTAGAAGTTATGAAAGAACTTTGTAGTATTGTAGAGGATGATTCGGTGCCCATGGATGTTGCATCAATATCTTGTCTTTCATGCGGATTAATTGCCGTTGGAAATGGGTCTTTAATAATAGCAGACCACGCCGTAGTAACAACAATTTGCAAGGCATTAACTAAATGCACAGAAAATTCCCTGAAAAATCCCCGGGCTATATACATGGCTCTGTCTCTGGGACTATTATACCTTGGAAAACAAACTGTGGTGTATGCTTTAATAAAATCCCTGGATGCTGTTCCAGAACCACACCAGGCAATGTTATCCACTCTACTTGAAGCATGTGCGTATGCGGGCACCGGAAATTTAACAATGATCCAGAAAATGCTCCACATTTGTTCAGAAAATCCGCTAAAGAAAGAAAATATTAAAATAAGTGACCCAAATTCACTAAAGAATGAGAAAATTGTGGACTTTTCTTTGCAACATTCCGTAGCTGTGCTAGGAATCGCTTTGATAGCAATGGGAGAAGAGACTGGGACTGAAATGGCTTTACGATCATTCTCTCATTTGTTGCGTTACTGTGAACCGTGTGTTAAACGCGTAGTTCCTCTAGCATTGGCCATTTTATCGGTTTCCAACCCAAGGATGGATCTTCTAGATACTTTGAATCGATGTTCAAACGAACATGATCGAGATACTGTCATTAATGCAATTTTTGCTATGGGAATCATTGGTGCTGGGACAAACAATGCTCAAGTGGCTCGAACACTTCGACAAATGGCTGGGTATTTCGAGGACGTACCAAAATGTTTGTTCATTACTCGAGTCGCTCAAGGTCTTTTGTACTTAGGAAAAGGAGCTTTATCTTTATCTCCTTTTCATTCCGATGGACAGATATTGAACCCAGTTGCCCTTGCCGGTCTTTTAAGTACTCTCTTTTCTTTTCTGCATGTTGATGGAAATATCTTTGGAAATGACCCTTTCATGTTGTTTGGTTTAACTACTGCGATACACCCTCGGATGCTGCTAACATTGGACGAGAATCTTAAGCCTCTTACTGTTCATGTTCGAGTTGGAAAAGCGGTGGATACTACTGGCGTCGCTGGAACACCAAGAACTATTACTGGATTTCAACTATACACAACCCCCGTACTTCTGGAGCATAATGAACGTGTCGAACTGGCTACGGATCAATATATTCCACTTTCACCCATTCTTGAAGGCATCGTCATACTCAAAAGAAACCCGGATGCTCAAGAAGAACAATAAACATACTTATACATTTAACCTGATTGTGTTACTATAAATTTTAATTGGTGTAATTGGCCTAAGAATTAATAATAATTTGCCGATTTTTCAAAATAATTATTTGCTATAAGTCAAATTAACATTATTTATAACATAACAGTCATCAATGCTAGTACTACAGTACCTAAACAATTTCCTTCTATCACCAATCGTACCATCGAAATAAAATTTATCTATCTATATACGTAAACAGATTTACAGAAGATTCATTAATTAATAATTTCAAGTTTAGATAAATCTTAAAGTACGGATAGTACGTAACACGTATGTATTCTAAGTGTGCGTTTATTTATCAGTATTGTGAGTGCCTACTAAAGTTTAGGTCATTCAGAATGTCAGAATACCATAATACCATGGTCTTTGCAATAAACACGATGTAAATAATAAGCCTGTGTTCTGCGCAAACAATGAAAGGGTGTTTGAAATTGAATGGGACCACCTACAGAGTGCGAATAAAGTCTAGACTTAAACTATTAGTTGAATCTTATTGCGTAATGAGACCAAACTAAATTCACTGCAGTTTTGATTATATCTAATCTCTCTTTCACTAGGTATAGGTAATATAATAATATTTGATGCTATGCTGTTTAAAAGCATGGAACAATAAGTTGACTATCATATTTGCGATTAATCTTAATGTCCAATTTCTAAATCCTTTGCTGGACGACCTTGATTAGTCGTCTTATACACTAATACACTTATACTATCATTTATAAATTTTATATCGTTATACATATTATTACGTGTATTCGTGGATCGTTCAAAGCATGACTTCAATTCGCGTATTATTTTACATCTTTAGTTTGTGTGCATGCAACACATAACAATGTGTCACTAAAGGCCGTGGCATTTAATCCTTGTTTAACAAGTTATACACTTTACTCTTAAGATTATGCAGCACACAAGACACAACTCTTAACTTTGGGGAGGATCATCATGCATGACGGTTTGATGAGAAATTGATTGAGAGAAGGGTCTCTTACTATGTGTATGATGTTTAATATGTTTGTGATTTCATACTTTTCTTTAACCTTGATATTACTACCTAATATAACATTTTTACGCAATACCTGCCTGATAAATTAATGTAACTATTGTGGTTAGTAAAGCATACTGAAGGAGAAATCGTGTCTTATCTCAAATCTCCGTAAATTAAACTAAACACTTTCTCGTCAATATTACAGCACAGCAAGGGAAAGATTTTCTTGCAACATGACTTACAAGTAATGAAGGTTAAATTAAAATACTTGTGGTTCGGTCAATATATATTAATTTTAAAAATCATGAAGCATGAATCCAATTAAGTGCGAATTTACTGTGGTTCATTTAATAGATATAATATTACTATGGGCTTGGTTGATATTTACGGGATACTGTGGGCTTGTAATTGGAAAAAAGACTGATTTATAAGCACTTGAAATAAATTGAACCATGAAATATGAGCTACGACCCTTTAAGATTTTCAGTCTATTACAAAAATACACCCCGTAATAAGAGAAGCTAGATTTGAATAGACCATGTTCAGTAAAACGAAATTCGTAATTATTGCATATAATACTCAATCAATAAGGATGGAGTGAATAATTCAGTGAGTAATTGTTGGTAAAGCAATATAAGTGAGATTTCAAAAAAAATTGACGAATTGTCCGTCTGGAGTGAGCGTTTATTGATATACACCTAAGTCTAAGTATGTAATTTATTATTACTCGGGGGCCGATTCACTTTCACTAGTATTTGTTTAAACAAAGAACATGTAGAAAAAATATTATAAATGTCAATCCATAAGTAATTAATTATTAAAATGTTCTTCAAAAGTTATAGTATATTATGCAGGTTTTACTGGTAGAAATTCAGGTGTGAATTTAAATCAAAGCATTATTGATCAAACTTAAGTCTCATTCTTTTCTTCATTCATTTTCTGTATGTGGTAAGTATTTATAATATGTACAGGTAAAAAATTAATGACGAAAATGGAAAGAATCTCATGATTTAAGCTATACGCCATTTCCACTTGAGACTGAAACTCACAATCGATGCAGATACTTATATGTACATGTGCACATTGGTATCTAAATTATGTGCTATGCATTATACAACATAGTATTCACAAAAACACACAAGTACACTAAAGCTTGAAACACGCACATTATCAACAGGTTACATTTATTTACTCATCCCATTCTGCACGAATAAACTTTTACTCCTATACTTCGCATTTCACAACAAATAATTATTTAAATGTGTACTGTAATTTAAAGAAAGGATTTATAATTAATTACCTAGTATAGTTTGCCATTGGGTTATAATACAAATGATACTTAGAATTGAAGTGCAAAATATATGTGTATCTGTAAGTAATGTATTGTGTAACAAATTGAATAAATACCATGATTATGTATTATGAATTGTAATAAATCTGACACACCAACTTTAACTGTCTAACATTTAATTGTGTTGTGTGTGTTGTTTGTAGTTGAGCTTCAAAAATTTAAAGGTAATGAAATGCTTTACATACTATAAAATGAGTGTATTAAACATAAACATTTATAAGGAGTATTGTGATTTAATACAATTTGTTTAAATGTGTTAGTATTTTTTATTCTAGTTTTAACCATGACCACTATAGCAGTCAACATATCCAAAGACACGGGGAACGAGTTTAGCGTAAAGACTGAAAATGGTGTCAAAATCATAACTCTAACACGACCTAATCGAAAAAATGCTATAACTCTTGCTGTAATTTTATTAATTCATTTCTTAACAAAAGCTCAAAATTTCTGAAGCAATAAATGCCAGATGCATGTATTATTTTTAACATTTTGCAAATAATCGTTTTAATTTTTAAAGATGTACATTGGTTTGGCTAAAACAATCAATGAGGGAAGTGATGACCCTGATGTGAAATTATTAGTATTGACCGGAACGGGAGATTATTTTTGCAGTGGAAATGACTTAGGAAATTTCACAAACGTGAGTGATGATCAAATAGAAGAAATGGCAAATACTGGAAATCGCTCGTTCAAGTATGTACATTGAATTCACTGCCTTTTTGCACTTTGAAAATAGAATATCAATCTAATACATGCATACTACATTGAATAATTTTAGATTCCAAATTCACATACTGTATTATAATGCCCGGTTTGTATTATTTCATATCTAGGGAATACATAGCATCTTTTATAAATTGCAAGAAACCGATAATTGTGTTGTTGAACGGATCCGCTATTGGAGTAGGAGTGACAATTCTAGGACTTTGTGATATTGTCTATGCAACTGAATCAGTAGGATATTAGAACTTTATAAACCTTGTATGAAAATAGTGTTGAACTTTCTTAATTTATTTTCAGGCTACTTTAAGTACACCATTCAGTGACTTGGGCCAAACTCCAGAGGGATGTTCTTCCTACACATTTCCAAGAATCATGGGCTATGCTAAGGTAAATACTAAATACATAAATTATTCACACTATTTTCTCCGTTCAATGTTATAAAAATAATTCTTTTCGGCATAAGCATCAATTGGATCTGAATTAAAGTAAGATTGAAAAATAGGAATTGTTATTCGAATAGCTATCATAATGACTTTTATAGGCAAGTGAAATGCTGTATTTCAATGGGAAAATAACAGCAAAGGAAGCAGAAGCAGCAGGTTTGATAACCAGGGTGTTTCCGGATAAATCATTCCAAGGAGAAGTGTGGAAACGCATTGAAGCAATGTCTCAATTGACTTTTAACGTAATGTTTCCAAAAATTACACAGTTTACAGAGGAAATTATCACTTTTCTAATCACAAATTTTATTTTATTAGTAATATGGTTAAAAATTATATACCTACATTAATTACTGTGTTTGTATTGTAGTCTCTATTGTATACCAAAGAACTCGTAAGAGGAATGAAGCGAGAGCAATTACACGCAGTTAATGAAACAGAATGCGCTCGTCTTTTGGAACGTTGGCTGTCTGAAGATTGCATGAATGCAATTGTAGCTTATTTTCAGAGAAAGGGGAAATTGTGATGTGAAAATCGATTTTTTATTATGTTAATTTTTTTATCAATCAATCAAACTAGGATAATATTAGACACATACCTATACATTTTATGTAGTGCTGACAATAATTGTTGAAACTACAGCTATTGTATGGCCCTAACAAGGCCCTACTATATTTTACTATAATACACTATACATACATAAATTGTCACTTACATAAATGTTCAATCCAAACTACTCGAAATGGGTTTCGAATGCGTTAAAATAAAAGCACTATGAAAGACAATACGCCAATGCAGTCGTCATCATGTTATATTTACTCAGTTGTAAAAATGTACATTCACATTCACTCGTATGAATTATACAACAACAACGCAACATAGTCATTTGAGGGAATGGGCCCCAGACAGAAAGAGAGAGACATGAAAAGGTATTAATATGAATATAATACACAATACAATAGTTTTGAACATTGTTGGAACAAATTAAATTGTTTCAGTTTCCAATTTACATACACATACCACAACTACTGCATTACACAGGACACGGGTCGAGGGACAGTGACCAAAACACTCCTCCAACGCTAAAATAGTACAAATCAGGAGCAGGGGTAACACAAAACTCAAATTCGCATGTCAACACATTAATTACCACAAATTACACCTCTTTCAATATATTTACAAATACAGTCATCTCAAAATCTCATTATTTTGTCCAGGTATTTTTAGTACGTTCTTTTCTTCTTCCTCTACTAATTAAATTAAACAGCATTATTAATTAATGTCAATCAATTAATCATAATAATTATTAATAATATCAAAATCAAATCTGTAAATCATTTTCAAGATTTTAGTAGCCCTTTCTTTGATCTAGTTTTTCTTTCTTGTTGGCATACATAGAGTTTAATTTAATAATAATTTATTCCACTAGTATTTTTCATGTAATGTTTTATTCCTTACTGTGCCCTATGCTCGTTGAATAATTTACATTTAAAAATCTCATACCCCTTTTATCATAGTTCTATATTATTTTATATTATTATTACTACGTATGAATAGTCAAATTACATACGTTTAAATAGCTAAACATAATACAATAATACAACACACAGGGTATGACCGGTGTAAGTAACAAATCCATGTACTGTAATTAGTCTTTGTGTTTTATAACATTTTGATGATTTTTAACTGAAATTAAACACTTTTATAATAGAAGTCATGTCATGTTTTCATTTCCATTCTGTGATGGAAATACAAACTTGAAAAGTTACTTTCAACCTTAAAATTGGCAATTTTAACCAAATGCCTCTCCTTTTACTAAACTCTATGCATTACTTCCATATTTAGTACAAACACTTCTGACAATATCAACACATTTGAGTTATTTCCATCATATATATACATAAGAATAATTATTATTCCTCATCTCTGTCAACATATGAAACACATTCTTCAAAAAAACTCATTATTTCAACCATATTAAGCAAAAAACTAAACTTGTGTAATGTTCATTCAGTTTAATTAGCTATTATTACTCTCCCTGCATTGAGCCAAAAAAATTAACCAAAAACGACAAAATTTCATCACAATGTTAAGTTTTCTTTTTGATTTTTTTAGATCTATGTACTTTGCTATTTCCTACTTTATTTTTCGATTCTCCCTTGGCTGCTGCTTGGTTTTCATTAACTAACTCATTGTTAGTTTATCATTAACATTACTATTTAATTATTGGTTTATTATTTTAGAGTTTTGGAAGCTGACAAATGCCGCACAGTCTATGTGAATGTATGTTATTCATGATTATATAAGAGATTTGAACCTACATACTTATTTTTGAATTCATTTTTACAGTTACTTTAAGGTTAACTTTTTACAGAACTTATATGCTTATGTCTTTATGTATTTTATAAGGCTACAGCTACAATTTACAACCAACACAGATTTACACGTGTGTACTGTTACACAATAATAGCTTTTTGTAGCGTTGTCTTATTTGTATTTTACAATTTTTCATTTTCTATTGAATTGTACTTATTGCATAAAATTATACACTACTTTACTTTACTGCAGAGAGAGAGAGAGGTACGTTCATAATTCGAAATGCCTTACAAGTACAATAACACATGCAATGAAATTTTTGCTAATCTTCATTCTCCTTGTTCGCAATTGTTCGTGTTGTGTATAATTCACAAACAGATTTCTCCTTATATACCCGCTAGAATAAATACTGATACGAAAACGAAAAACTGTGTAAATTTCTTGTTTTTATGCCTAAATGTGAATTTTTGCTTCTACATGGTATTTTTTAATTGTGATTTTGAATTCTGCTGTTTAGCTGGCTACGACCTAGGTGGTTACTTATCATAGTAGATAACTAATTATTATTACTTTTCTACATTCAGTCTAAGTTTTTTAACCAAAGTGTCCTAGTGTTATAATATCCTATTCTACTGACTGATATACAATTGTGTTTTAAGTTTGTGAACGTTTTCAAGGTACACTTCTAATTATTATTGGATGTAACAATTCAGTAATTTTTGTTATACTTAATGTTATAATGTGCGGGTCTATTTTTTAAATTGTTATTTTAGATATTAATTGCTGTTCTTTTTCCAAGCAAATACTGACATGCTTTGAAGTTTAAACAAATATACAGACAGATATTTATTACTTAGGAGAAATTACGACATTTAATGTTATATAAAAGCTATAAGAGTAGAATGGAACTGTGGACTGGACCTGAGCTGGACTGCATATTCATTTGTGGGCTTTCAACTTCTTCATATCAGAGAGAGAATCGACAAAAACAAACTTTTTTATACAGACATCTTAGTAATTATAACTTTTATAACATTGGCATTCATTAAATTAAAGTAACTGGGCTATTTAAATCTGTAGACCTTTCTTTTAACAATTAAACATTCAACCCTCAATAATTCGTTTCCTATTTGCACTAGGCCACTAGTGAGTCTTTGTTCCTTTGATAATTAACATATAATACACAAAAAATTGAACTCAAAATTTCAATTGAAAAACTCTAGCATAGATATTACTGGTTTTTGTATCAGTTTTAACTTAAGCACACTCAAAAACACAACACATTCCCGTATTCATTCGTTTAATTAACTATGTAGTACTGAAAAACTGACTCCACTAAAAGTCGTGAATGACATGCAAATCTGAACGTTTCCTATCATCTAGAAGTAAATTAGGCTCTCACTCTTTATCTAGTTCAATTCGCGGAAAACAAAACGAGAAAAAAACTATTAATAATTTATTTTCTAAAGATCTAATGTGACCAATTGATGTTATGAGGTGGGAGGACGTTTATATTGGAGTTACTGAGCAAAACACTTTGAGGCTGAGCACCAGCAGCTGCCACGTACTCTCCTAACAGCGGCACGGCCGTGTAGTGTGTCACTGACGCATTCGCCTGCACAGCATGCGGTTGCTGCAATACAACCAACAAAAATCAATTAATTTTGGGTACTTGTACAAATATGAATTTGAACACGTTAATCTTTCCAGATTTCAAGTCATTATTTTTTTCCTAAGCAAAATTAATGCACTTCGTAAATATTGTAAAGCGCAAGTAAAAGTTGATGGACTATTCTGCAATTGCTTTTCTTACCACTGCTCCAGCAGGAATGACGCCCATCACAGTTTGTGGCATTTCGACGAGAGTACTCATCCCGTCAACAAGAGATCCATTGACAGCCATCCCGTTCACTAATCGTCCACCGTTTTCAATAGTTGTCCAAATTGCATCCGAAGGTGCCGTTGTATGTTGCCCTGGAGGTGGTTGCGGTGGCTGACCCGTGTAACGAAAGTATGGATTCTTCAGATCTAA
Organism: Pogonognathellus longicornis; assembly: GCA_034694085.1. Lineage (NCBI taxonomy): Eukaryota > Metazoa > Arthropoda > Collembola > Entomobryomorpha > Tomoceridae > Pogonognathellus > Pogonognathellus longicornis. The sequence goes on along the minus strand of JAQFYB010001528.1, from coordinate 20,193 downwards.
TGTATTCGATACTTTTAGTCCATCCATCTCTAATTCAATGAGGACATCGTAACTTTGCCTAAATACACATAAAAAGAATTATTGAAACGAATTGTTTGCATAACATGTCGACCGACTATTTATGGAGCATAAAATACATTATAAAAGCTAATGATGAGTTAAGGATGGGTTCTGGATTAAACAATCATATTAGCCTTTCCAAAACATCCAAAAAACACCAAACCAGATCTTAAGTAAGTCAGTAAAGTCAGTTACACAACGTCAGCAAAAATATGGTACAATGTTTAAGGAATACCAATAAATGAGTTTCACTAACCTTTTGTTAGCTTTTAGAAGAGCATTTCCTTTTAAAATTTGACCTTGTTTAACCAAAATCGGAGTTTCAATCAAACATCTCACCTAAAATTGTCAAACAAGATTATTATGATTAATTTATGTCACTTTGGAAAGTAATTCCATTTTGCTTGAATTCTCACATCCTGAATATTTTTACTTAACGAACAAACTATAGAAAGTTAAAGCATGTTGCTTCTTTGCTCTTAAAGTCGTAAAACAATTTGAATTCATAGGTTTTTTTTATCAACTTCAACTATTGCAATACCTTTTCCCAAACGTGTTTTGGGTTTTTACAAACATTATTTATACATCAGAATGAGATTGGTCAGATTGGTGTAAGAGGAAGTTTTACTTTAACTTACTTGGTACCAATGAGTTAATGGTTCCGTGGGGGCCGTTGACAACCAAATTGTACTTTGAGAGCCTTCAAACGCTACGTCAAACCAAAACGCCAACCCGTGAACAGTTCCTGAGTCCAGTATTTGAAACGAGAGTGGAATATGAATTTGGTGTAGGTCGAATTCAGAGGCCGTTTCAAAATCCACTGTGTGTTTTATTGATTTTGCCAAGCATATCCGTACATCAAATGTGTCCACAATGGGCTGTCGAAAGTATTCTTTTAAGGCTGCATTTCGTAAACAACTAAGATCGACCCCATGGAAGCAATTTTGTTGCCTATAAGAAAAAAAGTAATGTACATTCCTCCTTTTACAGCATTCGTTGTTCGTGAAACAAATACGAGACTGAGTTTACTCTAAATATGAATATGTAATAAAATACAGTCTTACCAAAAATTGGCTTTATTACACTGCTCTAGAAAAAGTGCATCATCCGTGAAAGGTGCTATATGTAAATCACCTTTGCTTGGAAACATCTTGCCTAGAGAAACATACAGAATATGTAATCATGTTGTGAATTATTGATGACTAAAATGAATAAAATAACAGAACTGGAGAGCAACAAACAACTGACCGTTCGGTTTGAGCCATTTTTTAGCATGTAAGTAGGTTTCTAACATTCTTTCATTAAACAGCATATAACCCATTGGTTCTGACACAACCGCGTCAACTTTTTCTGGAAGTTCAATTTCTTCAATTTTACCAGGGAGAACAATTAATTTCCCCTTTAGACCGTTTGCGTTCGCCAAAGCCTAAAATACATAAAAGTCAGTTACAGCACTATACCAAGTCTGGAAGACATAAATTATTTTTATACTCTACACCAGTACCATTCATTCATTTCAGACATATTGTTTGTTGCATTTCTGTATTATTTACCTCAGCGTGTATTGCCATTGAACTTGCTTCGACAGCATAGACTTTCCGGGCTCCAGCTTGAATGGCGAAGAATGACAGGATACCAGAACCAGCTCCCACATCAAGAATTACTTTGTCAGCAAAGTCTCGTAGATTGGCAAGTATTGCTTTTTGGTAGGTTGCAGTTCGAATATAATCTTGCATCATATTTTGCTGTTGTGACAGATAACCGTAAAACTGCAATTTCAAACAGAAAACAAAAACTATAATAATGTCTTTTTTTTATTTTAGTCAATAGTAGTGGACCCTTGTAATGGCGTCTTTTTGATCCAAAAAAACAATATTAATTTGTAACATTTAACATATTAGGACCTAGGAATTCGGCCTTCAAAATCACGGGCAAACGATAAACAAATTATAGTCTTTTTGTGCGAGAATCAATAATACCTGGAAGTATTGTAACGCAGAGGAGTCTTCTGTTCTTTCCGCAAAAATAGACGATTCGTTGCCTTTAAGTGCCTTAGTAATTTGAATTTGAAACGCTGCAGCATCTGTAAATGTAATAAATACAGAAATATAAAAATAAGGTAGAGTCAAAAATGGATAATTAAAATAGCAACAGAAATACTTTACCATTTTCAGCAGGAATTTGTATTAAAAAGGCTTCTGCTTCGGTGTTGACAATAAATCCTGATCGACCGACTCGCAAAGGAGGAGACAATTTCTCAATTAATATTTCACACAATTTGACATTTTGATTAAAATCTCCATCTTTAAAAAACAAAACAAAAACGGTTATTCCAAACTCAAACCAGTATAATATATTAACGTATTAGCTTTAGCTTAATACACTGTTACACTTATAATATCACTTTAACTAAACTTACTTGGGGAAATGGAAACCAAAAGTCCTTGGGGATCATAGTCGGCTTTTAGGACGACGGTATCTCGAAACCGAAGACTACTACTTCCATTTTCATAAATTGTGTACACGGAAACATTTTTATATAGCGTCATTTTGCTTGTAGAATATACTTGACTGTAGTTACGGAATTATAATATAGATTACTATATAGTGGACGCACAAAACAAGTACAAAGAATTTTGCTCTAAGTAGAATCGGTAGACAATCTTAAATACGTTTGGAAGTTAAAGAACTCCGCTAATGACTGAACAAATCCGGAAGTTTTGCTTGTTGGTATTTCTTCAAATTAACCCAGCTCAATATATTAATGTAGGTTGATGCTAACTTCGAGAAATATTGACAGACCGAAATTGGTATTTTGATGACAAAACTGCGTTTCTTGATAGTCATATAATGTGATTCTGCATTAAAAGAAGATTTTAAATTATACTTTTGAATTAACTTAACAGAACAATAATAAAATTAATTGTGATTTGAATACAATTATACTTACCAAAAGGTATCCGTTTTTGGTTTTCGTACTATCTGATATGTTGGAAAAATTCACTAATTACTTGGTATTCCATTTAGCTTAGCGTGGAAGTTGCTAAAAGCGTTGCTTGTCACGTAAACACGGCTGGAGAAAATAATGTCCGATACATCTACCGAGTGTCTATTTTCCTAAAAGGTAATCCTGTATCCTAAAAAGAAAAAAAAATCATTAAGTTTGAATTATATTACATAACATTATTGTGAATTGTTCAAATGTTGAATGACAATTTAGGATTGAATTCAATCATCAATAGAATTACACAATGAAGAATGACAAATACGAACAAATCAACATTCAACATTAAACCTACTATCAACCCATGCCGTCAATTTGGATTCAATCAAATCCCCGATACTTCCCAAGAACAAGAAAGATTTGGAATGACATTGCAAAATGACTTCCACACAAATATTAAGTATTTGTTTATATTTAAGATTCAACCTTAGCCCTAAAATAAAAATTGCGATATACTTACAAAGACAAATTATTACTGAAGTAGAAGAGCCTTTATTTGTGAAAAGACGTAGTCGGACGGATGCGGGTACGAATAATTTCGAAGAATACAGAATCTTTATTAAAAATCCTTGTTGTTCATTCGGCGTGCGTTTCTTGACTCCCGTTTTCTTTTGGTTTGATATTCTTCAATGTTTCACACTCTTGACTTCAACTAATATCAAACAAATGAAGCAGCAGCCCATCCAGTTTTACAACCGACCGAACCGACAAACTTTACCTCCGTCAGACTCAGACAGACAGTGATGCAGATGTTATGCAATGTTGAATGTATTGCGTGTAAAAATGAAAAAGTAAATATGAAGGTATTGTGTAATATTCTGTACAAAATGTTGAATGTGTGTAATAAATAGCTCTTCTTGTGGCCTGAAGATGAATTCCACAGACAGAATTCTCCAAAATATTGGCTAGGATTAAGAACGCTATTAGCAGAATGCAAACAACAAACAGGACGACACTATTTTAAAGTTCTCTCACACACACACACCCGCACACTCGTGGAAATTCTAAAGAACAAGAGAGGTACATTCCATGATTAGCTGCAGATATCAACATTTTTTAATCCTCCGAAAAATGAAGAAAGAGAATGAACGAAGAGCAGTATGTATAAGAGGGCTATAAAAAGGAACCCACTAAACCAACTATCAACTATTTTCTTGTACTCTGTGTAGTTTTTTGTATAGTTTTGTGAGATAGTCCGTAAACAAGTATGAAGTACGCTATGCACGAAGAACTGGGCAAACGGCGAAAGGAAACGAAACGAAGATCCCATCCAGCAACAACCGGAGAATTGTGTAAGTGTAAGTGACCGGAGAGTTGAGAGTTGAGTTAATGCAAGGAAGAAGCTACAAACCAAAGCCCAAAGTTTACATGACACACAACTTCAAGTCTCAACTAACTGCGGCTTTTTATGTGTAAACGACTGTTTTTGGCTTGTGTTGCATATAGTTTCTTTACGCTTATTGCATTGCATTTTCATCATGCACATTACAAAGTACAATTAAACTATGTACTTATATACAGATACTACAAATACAAACACATCACATAATATTATAGGCATCACATAACACACTTATATATAAAAGCTCAAAACTTGAACTTTGTAGTAATAACTATTATCACAAAGCAAACGCATCGTTTAAAATATCATTAAATCTCTGTACATAAATATTATGTATAGGTATACATACATAGACACATACAAGCGATTTATATATTGACTCATATCCAGTATTTTGTTATCCGCTTGCTTATCATAAGAATTGTGCAAGACACAGAGTAGGCTTATAATTTTCAGTCCGATGACTGTTGTGTGCATAAAAGTGAACAATATAATATGTTCCAATACAGTGTGTATCACAATCCGCCTAGAGAGAGTCTACTTTTAATATTGTTAGCTATGCTAGACAATTTATTGCTAGAAACAACATTCTGGTACGTTTTCCTCGTTTACAAAGAGTAATGAAACTAATAAATTCAAAAGCTCTCATTTAAAGCTTTCAAATTTTGATCTGTTGTATACGAATACCTGAACACATCTAAAGAATACTAATGTATTTTGTCATTTTGTGAAACAGAAACACAAAATGCTGTCAGCTAATATTTTATTAGTTCATTTATACATAAAGTTTGTTAAGTAGGCACTTTTTAGTGTAAGTATACCTAATTAACTAAATCAACCTACCTGTACCTAAAGTTATAAGGTGTACTTTACATCTATTATTAAGTTAAGGGTTCTTAGCCAGAGCCTCGTTAGGTTAGGCATACTCACATCAGAATAACCATTTGCAATTCTTTTCTAAGCGACTCTTTAAAGAATTTACACCTCTAATTGCAAGATTCATAAACGTAGAGCTACAAATTATATCATGATCTATAAGACATAAATAAAGCATTTTGTAAAATGCATATACAATTTAACAAAAATAAGCAAACAATATTTTGTATGCGTTTTGCATGTGCATGACTTGCATATGAGAACATGAAGGCCATTATGCGTGAATCCCCCTGTATGACATGTATGTATAAGCTATTTGTATGAAATATGAGGCTACAAGTTATAAAGCTGTGTCTCTATACTGCAAAAACCGCTTTTATTCACGCAAGCGTTGCTTATGATGTTCCCTGTTCCGTCATCCCATTCCCAACTGTATTCTTCTCCCGTTCTTGAATGTTGTCTCGCTTTTTCTCACGCTGCTGCTGCTGTTCTTCTGCAGATGAATTAAATTCAGTGCATTTTATCAGAATCAAACCCTCCGCCTCTGGAACCAGTCATGGACATTCAAACACACTCTCATGTAGATGGAGCACAAGCTTTTATTACTTACACGCTTCTACCCAGAAGACTATGCAGCAAAAACAACTTTTTATTCTCACTATCTCACCCTACACCCTAACTAAACTAATATACTTCTATGCATATACAGTACATTCATTCAGAGCCTCACAGTCTCAAGCTAGTCTCTTAGTCTCAAATCAAATCACAAAGTTGATTCATACAGATAATATGATTTGTTGGCTCTTGGCACTTCGGCTAGCTTTGGACTCAATATACAGATTCAGTTTTTTACATAATATTTACTAGCAAAAGAGAATTTGTGTCAATCTGCCAACATACTTACATAGCCATGGTACAGCAGCACAGGGTATCATTTTATATGAATATATGAATTCAATTGTTTACTTGATTGATTGGTACCCTATCCTGGGGTATTTTGCGTATAGATATACCTAACACATGAAATGGATCGGTGAAATGGATCGGTGAAGACCAATCCACTTGTTATGGCTGTACAATTAAATATATTTCTCTTGAACAGAAGTGTAACATGCAAAACGTCAATGAGACTGATCTTGATTTACTGACTTTACAAACTAATTATTGAATTATTCTTTTTCCTTGTACATTTAAGAGTTAATTAAGCCTTCGTTTCGCTTCTAATTTGAAATGTAACATTGTAATATTATAAATAAACTGTACAACGATCTATGTACTTGTGTCGCATCACACACCTAATAATAGGTACTCGACATTATCATGCAAAATAACTCTGAAGATCATTTAATTTTTAACTTTAAACTTGTCTTTTTAACTAAATAAATCCGACATGAAATATTAAATGCGTTTGAATGACCAAGAATAATTATTTTGCAGTATAATAACTACTTATATACATACTATAGCATTGTATGGTATTTGTTGGCACATTTTCATTTATATTTAATTTTCATAATTTCATTTAATTCATCATTCATTGATAACTTTAAGAGAAAAAGTGAATCGTTTTTTAAAATAAAAGAATTTATTACTGAGACCGAGCACAGCTAAAAGTAAGCCGATATTTGAATAGTACTTCCATTTATTGAAAATTAAATGGTTGTTGGCTGCAGTTTTTAAAGAATTTATTGAGTTTTTAATCACATTCACGTTTTAATAGGTGACTAGTCGTATCAAATAGGAGTAGTATAGGTACTATACATAGCAGTATACATTTATAAATGGTATATTTGTATGCAATATTACATTTATCGTTTATATCCTAGTACCTTAGTAAGTACCTACTCCTTTACATTATTATATAATCCTTAATTACACAAACTTTATCTTTCGTCCCTCACAGTTACAATCTCGTAATGTTATGCTCAAGGTGTTGTTGATGTTCAATCTGAAAGAGTAATCCCAGGAAGATCACCGTTTACTTAGCTTTTGTTTTTTGTTTGAGACTTCTCTCGCAGGCATCATGGTAGTGTTTTCTCATGACAGCTTCTTTGCGATTCAATCTCTCGACCAACTTGCACGTAGTTTTATGAAGAGTAATGGGAAGCTGATGATGTTCATGGATGTAGCCACAATATCTTGCTTTGTGAAACATCCACAGCATATAATCCCGAGTCCAACCCCAGGATTTGTGTTTACCTTTCATCGCAGCACAATAGCACGATCGACAAATTGCCAGGAATCTCGGAATATTCCTCTTTCTTTCTCCATTCTGTTCATCATCAGTTTCAACCGCAGTTGTGCCTAATTCGTCCTCACTTTTTTTTATCAAAGCCCCTGGCGGTAATCGAACAACTCCTCTGGATCTGTAGTAGTCACAGATCCTAAGCTCAGTTCCACATTCAAAGCATTCATCACACTTCTCGTAATTGCAGTAGGTCAAAGGTGATGGTTTGATAAATGCCGGACCACCTAGAAATCCGTCATTCACAGGAATCTTGGGAGTGATTCCAGCATCTCTGAAATTGTAGTATCCTACACCGACAGGTCTCCATGGCTCGTCTCCAAAACGATTCACTGTCAAATGAGATCCGAATGAATAAATCCGCTGCATTTTGTAAGCAAAAGAAAGCTTGTCTCCGCCAGATATGTGACTTTTATATTGATCGATCGACATAGACACTTCGGGTTGATGGGCTCCAGGACCAGGACCTTGCCCTTTATATTCTGTAGCAAATCTTGGCCCCAATAATCCTCCGATGCCATAACCTGTTTTACTGATAGGTTTCGTAAGTCCAAAGCGTCCTGGCATAAAACTATTGGGCTGCGGAGTGTCCACCGGTTTTTTGTCCATCGCAAAAGCAATGCCAAAGCGATCGTGACCCTGAAAATCGTAATTGGGTCAGCAAACATTAGTTTTAGTTATTTAGTGGGATTTTGGGATTTTTTCCTTAGCAAAATGTCAAAAAATAAATTAAAAGTTCAAGTTTACAGGCTCTTCAGGGAAATAAGGTCTTTCCATCCCAGACATAAAAGCTATTTTCGGTTTTGGCGATTTTCGTAAATCGATGGTTGTTTCGTAAGGCCACTCACAATCAAGATCTTTCGTCATGGACTTGATTTCTTCCATAACATTCACAGGCTTATTTTTCCTCTTGCTATCTTCAACGTATGAAGCTCTTCGACTATTTTTCAGCTGAGACATTTTGATGCGTTGTAACTTTCTGAACTGTCTCTGGCTATAATTTCAACCGTAACAATTGCACTTTCTTCCCAAGGAATTTCTTTCACTTTCACTTACTTTTTCAAACTTACTAAATTTAATTGTAACAACAAATGTAGCAAACAAGCAAGAAAAAATACTCAGATCACTTTCAATGTATCATTTCACCCTGAGACTGCTGTTACACTTTGTTACATGTACATGGATCCCTAGAACTGAAAAAATTTAGAAAATAGTACTGGCAGTTTTGGCAAGCTTACTAATGCTAGGTTTGATTTCGTTGAACATTGACAGACAGTGTAGTTGTAGTTGTAGCATGGAACTATTTTATTATTCTCTTTTTGCTATGAATACGTTACGTACAACGTCCAGGGTGAATTTGGCAGTACAAAACAGAAACGACTGGGAAGGCTTGTTCTTTCTATTGTCACCCACCACCAATACGTAGTCAACTTTTACTTTTATTGATGGAAGAGCAACCAACAGCAGAACTGAGATTTTATGCAAAATATACAAGCCAGAGCTGCGTATACTGTCGTTGCAAATAACTGTAGGAAAATCTCAATGTAAATAGTTCGAACAAAAATTACTTATTTAGCTACGTTCTTTTATATTCTAAGCCTTCCAAACACACACACACAACACACCAGGCTTTTAGTTTGCAGACATCGTCTTTTTTACGATCCTTTACAAAACTAAATACCATCAGTGCTATACCATGCCGTTTCTGTTTTGGAGTAGTCAAATGGCCTTACATACTGTGTATATATGTATTGTATGTACCAATATAATGCACTCTTTTATTTTATAAACGTTCTATGTTTACGTTCTACTGTGATGTTATAAAGGATCTTGGCTCTTTTGATGTTCGCTTTGTTACACATTTCTTCTGTTCTTTGTATGGAGTTCAATAGTAGTAAACGAAAGCGGTATGGAGGAAAGTGCTGTGTCTACAAGACAAAAGTTATTGTCGTGTGTCTCATGTCGTTTTATTGTTCCATGGAAACAAAGGGGAATTAGTGAAACGACTGTTGTGTCCGAAAATGCCTTCGATTGGCTGTGTGTCAATTAAAATGTGTCCGAATAATATAATCATCGGCTGCCATAACATTTTATTCCTGTCGATACTCCGTTTCCACTAATTTGTCCTTACAAAGTGACACGGAAGAAAAATCGCTTGTATATTTTGTCTAGGTATACAAACACACATGTGTCCTTTATTTCTAACTTTTACATAAATGTCCTATACTAGTATGTGCGTTAATGCAATCCTCAGAGAGAATACGCTGTGTATTCTTAAGCAGAAACAAATACAACCCAGTACTAATATCGACATACACAAACAAACAAGTCGAAGTCTATAACTTGAAAATGAATAAAGCGTATCATTAAAAGTATCTGTATAGCTAATATATAGTTACTTAGTTATGTATGTAAAATAAACTCCCAGCATAATGCAAGTAGTGTATAAGGCTTTTTCTTTCTCCACACTCTGTACACCAACATAGTAGTCTCTGGAGACCTGTGTATGTAGAGCCTTCATCAGTTAATGTCATTTACCTTGACAAGTTTCTGTCTGAAGTGCTTTGCGGTTATGGGTGAGTGTGTGAAGAGAAATTATAGTGGTAATATTCAATGCAGTGTATTATGTGTATGTGTATGGATACCATTACCTGTAATATGATCATAAATCTCTCTCTAAATTGCTTTTAATAATTGCTCCATGTAGGTAAACTAGCAATTTATTTATTTCACTTGAGATTAATGGGGTGTTCTAATTGAAATTCGTGTATAGCATGAGATTCACGTACATCTGACAATGGAGCTAAAGACTTGACGTGGTTGGAATTAGAAACAGATCATTATTTCCTGTTGTTAGCAGAAGTCAGAGAATTGTGTATAGAATTTGGATTAGCAATATACTGAACGATAGCCTTTACTTATATGGTTTATACAATACACTGTAGTACTGATTGTGTTGTGGTACAGTAATACTGTACACTGTACCACAATACAATGTAGATATCTGTATATTGTAGATAGCCCGCTTATAGATGGCTAATTCCTTTAGATCATGTTATATTCATAGTATGATCAAGTAAAGCAAGAACGGGCGTTGTGTGTGTGGGCTGTAAGATAGTTATGTGTATATACATACGTATGTATTTGATCAAGCTGCTGGTTATCACTCTTTATATATAAGCAACGTATACCTTTAGTAATATTATTATGTCGTAGAAAATGTCAATAGTTTTACCGCATTGCATTATTGCATCGCATGCATACCACGAATTCCATCGACGTGACTCTTTGGAGCTCGTTGCTCGTCTACAGACGAGATCCGAACCAAACCAACTTCCAGAACTAAACCAAAAAGGCACTGCACTTCTCTCATTGCCATGTAAAGTGCATTCCACCAGTGCTCTACGAGAGATTTCTCCAGGCTTTACACACTAATAGCATTTGTGCTTGTACCGCATGCATCCATGTACTGATGTAGATGTAGTATTGCTAGTAGCATCATGAGCAATGTACCTTCATTTTCATGACGCTCCATTTCGCATATTATGTGAGTCAGCGTATCCAATCGCCAATCTAATAATAAAGGGATTCATATATAAGGACTAATGCTCCCATTAGTTTCAATGAAATGGAAACGACTACACATAACGTAAAATTATTATCCCATAAATGATACAGACATCATCATATGAGATTATTAACAAAAATTATACATTTTTTGCACATATATTATTAGATTGTTATAGCTCGGATTCAGTTTTGTAAAGTTGTGTGTTGTGTTCTATGTCCTATGATTGTAATAAAACGTCATACTTTGCATCTGGATATTTGCGAAAATAATAATTATCCATTAGGTATACATAATAAACCTAAACGTTAATTGGTCCCAGTGAAATGATGAACCAGTAAGAATAATAGGTACCTACTCCAGTCTGAGAAGGCTCGGCAGTCGGCACTATGGCACGTGCCCTCCCCAAAATCCGAAAAAAGAGGTTAGTTTAACATAATGTTAAATGTTCCCGATACGCCCGTGTTTGACACTTTTTAGGTTGATTTTGACACAATTTATATAAATTTTTTCGTCCAACGCGAGATAATTGGCAGTTATAATAACACATTTTGGCGTTGGTGCCCCCCCCCCTCCCGAAACTAAATCATGACTACAGCCTTGTAGGTAACCTATAAATAATTTATTTGTGTATGAAAACAATACCAAAATAATTTATACAAAAATATCATACGTATACCGGAAAAGCAAGGAAAATTATTTTTAAAGAAAATGCCTGCTAAAGAAATTATGGTTATCATGTTTGTTTTATTCAAAGTTTTGTTACAGATATTGTTTGATCATTTCCACAGTTGTTCGTTTACGAATTCATTATTTATTTCGCTCTATTTGTTGCAAAGTGTACGAAAAATTGACCTATCTAATTCTGTTACATAAAAAAGATAGAAGTTACGGAACATGAGATGAGAATGTTTTTGTGGAGTGTCATGTGCCAGTAAATTGTGGAGTAGTCATCCACTCTGATGTATTATCATTGTAATATATTATTATGGCACTTGGCAAATTTGACAGTTAAGGTCTATGTATTTTTTCAGGGTTTATTGTTGTCTGAGTGAAGGGCAACAAATCATTTGATGGTTTGCCTTTATTACTGTTAGACAACTCTGTGCTCCTGGCAAAGCCAAAGGTATTTTCTCTCTCTTTCTCTTTATTGAAGTCAATGCAATGCGTCTGTGTATCTCTGAGGAATTCACTGAATTGGAATTGAGTTGAACTGAATGAGAACAATGTGTACTACCGAGGCTACCGGTACTACTAAGGTCATACCGGGCTTACATTTTGTATAAGGGCAACTTTAGCTTTAGAATATTCCTCTTTCTCTCACACTTGGTTGAATACATAGATTGAACTAATGTGAAACTACCAACCAGTATCTGAATAGCGGCTATAAACCACTCAAACGGAGTCAGTGGAGACTTTATTCAAACAAAAAGGGTCAGATGGACATAGCATTCAAGTTTCTGTTCTACATTACGCTCAAGGTCGTTTAACTTGGTTTTGCATGATTTTTCAACGGCTTTTTGTCTATAGAATTTTATTTTACGATATCTGTGAACACATCACCTGTCTCCTGCATTTATACAATATTAAATGGGTTTCTTTGAGTGTATACAATGAAGGAGCCATTTATTTTCAAAATAAAAATTCTTGTCCAGTCTGTTCCTTTATTGTATCTTCTTATCATTTCATTTCTAAAACTTTCATGGGTGTAAGTACATATATGATATTCACATGGAATGAAATAGTCGAGATTGCTTTTCTTGAAACCTTTGGTCACTTTGTTGCTACACGCTTTCACTTCGCTTTCTGCAAATGCTTTCTTTGGCTTTCTGTTGCTTCTTTGGGAAATAATTCGATCTATTCACACACTGATTTGCAAACAAAGCAGAATTGCCCTGGAAAAAACTCTGACAAAAGAATTTCCCGAAATAAGTCGTCCCCAATGATGTTCAATGATTATATACACATTGAATTGCTTTCTACACTTTTATTCACTGTAGTATTTGGTGTTACACACACGACATGCTATATCCATGGAATACACGATATGTAGACAAACAATAAAATATAATGGGATAAACTTAACGTGATACCTACATCACTGGAACTACGTCTTTTTGTATTTTGGTAATGGACCAAATTTCCATGAAAGAGAGAGAAGAAAAGAAAATGAAACACTTTACTATAAATATACTGTGTTTCGAATTTAGCTTTAACTACTGAAACAGCAGCCTGGAGACTAAAAGCAATAGTTTTATTAGTAATACCTCCTCCATTTCACATGTGAATGTATGTATGCCGTGTGTTTGTGTTTCTACTTACTTACATTACTTAGTATGTCGAGAGACCCAGAGCTGGACAAAATACATTACCCAGGATGAAATACAAAATTAAATCCTTTTCCGTCTCTCAAACGAACTATAGTACAAAGCAAATTTCATGTGGAACAAAAATGTATTTGCAAATATTGTATAAAATATATTATGCTAAATAAATATACATTGTACATAAAGTAGATAAAAATGCTTAAAAAATAAATTACCCATGTAAACTATGAAATTCAAAATATTAAGTCTGACATTACAATAATTTTTTACATCCAGAATGAGAAAGTTCTGCTATGATAATAATATGATGACAGAGTGTCCGAAATTTAGTTATGTTTATGAATAATTTATTTTAAATTGGTTTCATAATTTTTAAATTTAATTCTATTGTATATTGTATTGTAGATGAAGCTTTCTTTTGGGGGATCATTGCTTTCTACAATAACGTATTTTGACCAGTAGTTCTGTTAAAACTAGAAATTATTTGTATTTGTGATAAGAGAGTATGGTGGCAGTGCATTAGATCGTAAATGCAAAGTATGTCGCATTAGGTAGATGTACATATAAGTACTGTTAGTCTGGTAATGTACAAAGCACAGCAAATCGATAAAGCTATTTGTTTGCAAGCCGTAGTAATACATTTCATGAAAACTTTTCCATTTTCTCGAGCATCCACTACATACAACTAGTAAACTAAACAGAGACTAAAAAGCTAAAGTCCAAGGACAAAATTCCCATCCAATTACAGCAAAAAGGAACACAAAGAATCCCAAATGGCTTTCCTTTCACTCTTTTTGACAATGGCTATTCCCTGCTCTCTTTTTCTCTTCATGTCTGTCTTTTCATATCATATCAAAAGTTAGATCATGTAAGCAACACACACAATTTGGACAATGAGCTCACACAACTATCTCCTCCATGTATTAAATCCATACCTACCTACCACCAGCTACGTTTTGTTCTCCGACATCCGTCCGTCGTCTGTCCACGTCCTCTTTATCTCCAGAAATGAAAGGCATTGCCAAAGGCCAACATTTATCCTTTTCAAAACTGTCGGACACTCTTTATAATTATTATCTTTGTGGCCAAACCTATAAAAAGGTGTCTCATATCATTTAATATAAAATAGTCCCTTTATTACTTATATTTCTATAACCCACTAGAATTCCATTACATCATTACTCGTATCGGAAATGTCTGACACAACAATAAAAAAGATTTTCGAGCCTGACTTTGCCTTTGCTTTCCCACTCTATACGCCAATGGTGGTGATAACAGGGAAAATCCTACTTAGAACTAATGACAATCATAACGACACAGCTTGAGGACAAACAACTCCAGCACAAAAATACACGTAAGCCTTTACATGGAAGACCTTGCCACATTTTGAAACATTATAGACACTAAGAGACACTATAGTGAACATCCCAGTCTCAAGTTCAGCGGAAACTTACAGAGTAGTTCAGAAAAGCACGTAGTAGTTGCAGTTGTACTTAAAGGTAATAATAATCCTCGTGACAAGAAAGTAAAAGCAATTTCTAACACACAGTTCATTCTGCTTTTGCTATACGAGAAGCTTATATATTTTATAGTGCCGAGTCTTAAAATTGGCAAAACTTCCATTTATTTTAACACTTGCTCATAATGTCCAGAGATCAGCTCTAATACTCACCCAACCATTTCCTCCTCTTTTTGTTCGTTGAGTTTTGAACTCCACAAGAGCAACCTTCTGGTTCTTCCGTAGTAATTCTATACTGCGAAGTGTGGAGAAAGCAAAAAGTCCGCAATGACATTAGAAGGAAGCTATGAGCATGCATCAAAAGCATCTCGTCATCCCATGAAATAATAAAACACCGGGTTCATGACTACTCTGGTCTGTGTGTAAATGCGACTCGGCTACTAAAAGGAATAGTTACACCGTCCATTACATGGGTGGTGTTAGTAATACATTTGAGGCGAAAAAGGTCGACGGAAAATTAATGGGGATGTGATGAAAGAGATTATTAGACTCGTAAAAACCAAAAAGTGTCATGAATTATGGCAATTGACCTCAGACTGCCTTTTACACCTATTTACTCTAACTTACGTAAGAGAAAGTCAAATAAATATAACCAAGTCCTGCAAAACCAAACTCTGATCTATTAATAATTCCTATTTCCTGTACACCAATGTATATCTGTAGGTTCAAAATTCTTTTTATTAGACATACCTATAATAATTTAGGTTTTGCACTCTAACTACCTAGGCGTATACCTACCTATGTATAATATATGATGTAGCCTGGTACATAGTGCATGTAAATAATAGCAGAACCACAGAGCATTACATTCATTCCGTTTGTTAACCGTAACTCATGCTAGTAGTCCTTATATAACAATTGTAGTAAATTCGTTTTTCCTCCAAATGTGATATGCTACACATTTTCTTTGGTTTGGGGCTTTGTGCCAAAATCTGTGGTTGGAATGAATGGAATAGGTCAGCAGCAGGAGCATTGCAAGTAACATTATCAGATTACAACTCATATAGCACAGTCTCATATAATATTACACAAGTATTTATATACAAATGGTAAAGAGAGAATCAGACAAAGTGGAGATTGTTGTAGAGATACGCAATTGAGTTGGATTTCCTTCAATCCCGTTTCATTATTAGAGTTCTAGTGCTTTAGACACACAGCTACAGGACTGTCTGATTAATCGAGCAAAACATTGCTTGTGGTTTTGGTTTCATTCAAGACTAGTTACTGGCTTTCACACACGGTTAGCATAAAAGCTTTTTCTCAGAAATAAACTGCCGTAGACATTCTGGGAGAAATGAACAACAACTTTCTTTCGCAATTCGCACTGTTGTTTTGTGTGTGGCAGTCGTGGTTGGTAGTTGCTTAGGTATGTTAGTGGTGTGTTATTTGTTTGTTGATATTGATATAAAAGTATTGTACAAATACATGGAGTACAAATACATGGAGGAGAAACACTACTGCCGTGGTTTGGTGGAGCAATGAATGGAGTGACTGGAACGAGCCGGAACAGAAAAAAGTTGTTTTCTCCAACTGAGCAACAAATCCTCTTCTGCATTTTTTACAAAGAGACGCAAGGGAAATAAATGAATAGTGTTGGCTGTTGGGCACTGGTACTGGTTGAGTGAGTTCCTCAGACAAGTCGTATGCAGTTGTAACAGAAGGAGAGAAGGAGTCAAGGCAGTATACATTATGTACGCCCGAAACTTACTTTTGGCCAAGAACTGCTATTTTTGTAGTCTATGTGAGATTACATTATTGACATGGATGTATTTACACAGATACACAGAATCCCTGTCTCAATTCGCATCGCTTCCTCCTAAAGAAAGGTTAGTTTAGATTTATGTCCGGATAACAGGGCAAAGGAATTTATACAGGGGCAACTGTAACTAAACAAGGCATTTCAAAGCAAAACCGTCACCGCAAAAATGTCCTGGCTTTTAATACAAATCTCAGCTCATTAGGTCTAGTACGCGTAGGTATACCTACGTAAACTTTCAGTGACTAAATAAATGTTCACGTTAGCTACATTTTACAAAGTAAATTTTCAGATATAGATTTTTTAGATGAGCATGGGTATCGGGTATTGTTGTTGCTGATCTACACATTACGATATGAAATGCAGAAATTGTAAATACCTATATATAAAAATTCCGGATCAAATACTAGGAATATTTGTGAGCTTTCTCGGTATACATTAATCTGCATCACTATTTACACAATAACGACGTGTTAAGACAGGGGATTTGTCTCAAGGTGAATAAACGTCAAAGGTTTGAATTTTCTATGAATTTCATTATTATTTCCAACATATGCACATTTCACTGTGCATAGCATTAGTGTTGAGCTGGAGTTATTAATGTATTCGAGTATACAAGTGCATCTCTACCATACATCTCTTTTCTCACGGTCACTACAAATACAACTAATACTACTTTTCTAGTTCTATACTCTACGAATGTCATTTATGAATGTCAGGCAGTATGCATTGACGCATTGCATACACAGATGTTATCTTGCAAAGCGAAAAGAGCTGTTTGGCCTGGAAGGAAAAACGTATTACTTTTTAGATGGCTATTGAAAATATCCATTACTTGCTAACGCTCTTCCTAATAATATCATTCAGTGAGAATTGAGAAAAGAACTATAATTTTTTCTTTTTTCTCTCTTTCTCTGTCCAACTGACTGTGCAATCCAATACATACAGAGTGAAAATAGATTCTTTTATTGACGTTTTACACATTGGGAGATGCATGTTCCTATAAGTGTCAGTGTGTATGTAGTGTGCTATTGTATTTAGCGCTTGGATTGCTTTCCACGATCGTTTTCTTGGTTTTTATTACGCGACTCGCATGAGGATTCAAAGTGGCAGGTTAAACATTTAGGAAAAAGCAGCATTGAATATTTAGCTTAATCCAAAGCTAAATATTAGTTGGCAGCCTTTTGCAAATGGAAAATTTATCGACCCTAATGTTATGTGAATCTCCGGATATATGTCTACTTAGTTTAGTACCAGTGCTACATAGAAGTACTAATGGGAATTTCACTCTAGTCATAATATTTCCACTCGTACTCTTCCATCTTCCACTCACATCCTTCTTCCACTACACCCAAACACAACACCCTGCTCTTAAAAACTCAACTCCTATATACCTTCTCCTATACACATACATGCAACTTACTTATTATTGTCCTCCACAATCCTCCACACACTTTCATACAAAACTTCCTTCATACATACAAGTAAAACTACTTTAAAGCAATGTTGTGAAACTCGATCTCATCTGTAGCACAACTGCACATACATTTGTACTGTACATTATCTCTCGCCTATTCGTGACTTGCTTTGTGTATGTACTACTTGTGTACACATGGTTTATACATACACACACATATATAGTACATACATGCAGTAAAGTAACTGCTGCAGCTTATTCGTTGTGTACAACTGATGTTGCTCTATGATCTCAGCGCAATCTCACCGTTCTCTCTCACTTTCCTTCCTTTCTCCGTTTCCCGACCAAAAACTCTGACACTGAAAACATCTTAAGCTTCCCTTTGAAATATAACTAACTCTTTGTCTGTGTACGAGTGTCCAGTCCATACATCTAAGTGTCTTTCCTATGTTTCATCCTGCATACCTGCAAACACACGGTACACGCAAAGATAAAGATTCTTCAACTCACTCAGTCAGACTACAGTAGATACTATTTGTAAGTGTGCCTTAAAGTGCACTTGAGTGCTACTGGTGCATGGTGCTGCGGTGACTGTACATATATTTTCTGGATATATGTAAAGTAATGTTTGTACTAGTATGTAGTGCATATACATAAGTAAATAGGTACACATCGTATGGAGTTGAAAGATTCTCTTGCTAGACTATCAATATGCTATGTGTATATACAATTTGGGCTTATGGTTAGTCAGAGAGTGGAAGGAGTTGAAGTGTTAGTATAGAAGAATTTTCTTCCGCATGAATTTCGTGCACAAGGGCCTTTGACGAGAGTGACTACAGAATTTCTCTGTTTTTCTCTCGCTCTCCTTTAGCTTTTAAAGAGCCGGTCGATGATGATGCGTTTTGTGTAAGTCGGGAGTTTCTCTGCTGCTTTTCTTTCTTTTTATACGCTCCTTCTGCCACTCGTACCCCTTTCTCTTAGTTCTACACTCAGATTCTCTCCACAAGTAACTAGAACTTTGCAAGTAAATCTAAACCAGCAACTATGTACTACATATCAGTAGGTAGATACAATAGAACAACTGCTAGCACACTTTTATGTAAGTATAAGTAAGTAAAGTAGGTAAATATAATAATAGTGTAGGGCAGTCTTATTTGTAGTAGGAGAGTGTAGTACCACATGGAGAAGGAGGAAGGTCACACTTGCTGGTACTGCGTACATTATTTCTATTATATCAATTCAATCCTGGTAGTAGGAGTAGGGGCAACGGGCAAGAGACAGTAGTATAAGATGTAATAGGGCTAGTTAGGTACTACAAATATTTCTATATTATGTATAGTAGTTGAAAAAGATATTTGTACTCTCTTGTGTGTGTTTTTCATGCCTGGGGGTTTCTTACAAACTTAGTTTTCTACTCTACACCTCTTTGTGCACTAAAAGCTCTTATCGTAGGCTAAATGGTGTATTTTACATCCCAGAAACTTTAGTTACTACATACTTTTATTTGGATTTAATAACAAGTACACTCTGTGTGTAAGAAGTCTATAAGGAAAATTCGTGTGTGTGTTTGTATTTCGTGTGTAAGCTTCTGTGCATTTTGAGTGTATGTAGAGAAAGCCTAGTGTTGATTTGATACTTACTTTACTCGTGTGTTTGTGTGTAGTCTGAGTCTGGAGCCAAGCCACTTGCTCTTTGCTCTCTTGTATAGCTTTCTTTCTCTTTCTCTCTGTGTGGGCTCATGTTCTCACACAGAGAAGTGTAGTCTCACTCTTGTCATTGGGCTTTGCACACTTTGTAGCCCTGTAGTAGTCAAGAAAGTAGCTAGACAGACGGGTTTGTTTGGATCGCTGCATTTTTGGCCGAGCGAGAGAGAAAGTGAGTCAGTAGTTGAACAGACTAGCACTGACTTGCATGCACTCACACGTACAACACCAGTACAGATACATACACACCATACACTTTTACACACTTTACACAAATACACATGAAAAAAATGTATAAAGATACTGATAGGTTTAGTATACAGTGCTATGTACAGAAATATTAGCACATTATACAAGGAGAGTACCTACATACACA
>JAQFYB010001527.1:0-31768 GCA_034694085.1 Pogonognathellus longicornis | reverse complement strand
GTCCGTTGCAACACATTCAATGCAGATTTAATGTGATATGTATATTATGCACTTTATACATCATACAAGCATGTATAGGCATTTGCTCCAGACAAAAACAACAAGGAACTATTTTTTTTCGTATAAATGGGAAATAATGTAGAATCTTTCATTTTTGTGCATGCAATGGAGTAAGACGTGCCATTATTTTTTATTATGAACCTTCAAAATTCATTTTGGAAACCTCACTGCACTGCCTTGACTAAAAATACATGAAATTCTCCGGATTCTTATTATTTAGTTATCTGTATGAGGAAACTCTATAAGTTTGGATGTTTGTATCTACGTAAAACGATTCGTAGTATCGATGAAGGATATAGAAAGATGGGTGTGTATCCTACTTGAACAACTGTACATAATTTCGTGCCATGCTTTGTTTCTTAAATTGAGTTGAGCTCATGTTCGCAAGGTTTATGCAGAAATTGTTTGTCACTTTTTTCAAGTTTTTTCTCTTAAAAGAGCAATAGTTCTATTCTCATGCACATAACTTAGTACTGTAGTAATGCCATCACAGATTCTTTGCAGCTTACTGACATACCTAGTAGGTATATCTATTTTCCACAGTGGATTTTCTTTCTTTTATATTTGGGAGTTGACTTGAAAGCAATTTGGTATGCACCATGGTTGTACAACCTGACAATACAAAATGCCCTCAAGGACCTCGGTTTTGGCTTTTAAAAGGATTTTCAGACTTTTTCAGCGTAATTCCAAATAGAAATACGGTTGTTGTGTTTGACGTAAGTATACAGATATACATTTTATGATGGAAATATTCTTGAAGAACAGATATATATTTTTTTCTTTTTTCAGTCATTTCATTTCTAGGTTTGACATAATGAATTTTTTTTCAATGGGCTCACTCCTTCCTTAGTATTAAGTCAGTCCATTGATTAAAGTTGCTCAAGTGAATAACGAAAATATATTATAGGAAGCCAAACTTATGTTCTTGTGGAAATAAAGACTCTTGAACAAAAGCAGAGTTCTTGTTGAGAAAAAGAAAATGTGAAATAATATGCAAACCCGAAGTCAAAATTCCATTTTCTCAAGTACCAACCCACTATAAGTGTCTCTGCAGACAGTGAAAGCGTATTTATAAATATTAGTATTAACAGGTCAACATTGACAACGTGCTCTATAGTGGCTAACGTACACGTACTAGTTGTAAAACCCACCTCTATAACTTTGTTGAAAAGGAAGTCGTGCCTACATTATATTCGGGATTGCCCATAACTGTAAGTTGAGTTCACAGAAAAATACGACTTTTCTACCCAGAAGAGCATTTCCTTGTCAAGTCAGCACCAAACGACTTCTCTTTGATCACTCTTTGTCAGTTCTTCATGAAAAATTCACAGTAATGCCTGCCCTGACTTGGCTTTTGCCAGCATTTGACTTTCCCCTTTCTTTCTAACGCTTTTGCCCGCTATGCAGGTTATGTCAACAAACAAACGAGACAGTCGGCATACATATACACATTACACACACAGCGTAAAAACATTTATATATGAAATTATTGTATGTATAGTTAATCTCGGTTGGCTGTAATATAGCAGTGGTGTTTCACACTTAAGTTCAACGTCCGTCTATGTGGGTTGTATACTCACTCACTGCATTTTATAGCTAACACGGTACTAAAGATGTATCCGTGTCTTATCTTCCTTGTCTCGAATGAGATAGCATTACGAATAATAGTTCTCCTTCCCATTTCTTTTATACTTTATGCAAGTAATAAAGTAAAGAAATGGTGGATTAAGTAAATATACTGAAATAAATTGTACTCAAAATTGCTAGTCATACTTCACATACCCACCACATAGTTACTGAAACGTGCTCGGATACACCGGCTAGTGTACATGTTCCCAGATCAGTTAGGTCAGTTGAATTTTGCTTGCACTTGCATTTAGAAACAGAAAATAAATCTTCTTTTATTTAGTCGGTACAGGTATTTTCTCTTGATATGAAATATGAAATAACTCTCAAAAATGGTTTGGAAGTTTTTATAATTAGTTGCTCTACTTACTTTTGTTGGTTTCATTTCATTCAACATTAAAAGCAATGAAAATGTAGAACACAATTTTGGCTGAATGAGCATATTTGGTAGTTTTGCCAATATAACTTGTAAGATAGAATGAAATTGATTTTCTGAGAATTATTTTTCGAAATATCATGTCCTTCTGGAAGCATTTATGCTTGTACTTAAGAAATCGCTTACCTTTGGTACTTGTAATTTGTGTTCCAACTTTTAAAATCCCATTGTAACCAACGCTCATCGGGAATCGTAGTATAAGAAACCAAAATATATAATTATTTTTCAGTCACTTCCCCCGCACTATCCACCTTTACAATATTGCCTTGAAAATAAAAGGTAGATTTATCGGGCATTGGATCGTATTTAAGTGAGATTATGTCTCTTAAAAATCTGAGTGGTTCTTGGTTGGCTACCTCTTTATGAGTTATCGTTTGAGACAGACTGATAGAGCTATTTCTATAAAGCATCTCAGGTAGGTTTATAATATAAAAATTATCTTCGTTGTAATTAGAAAGTGCAGTACCTAGGAACTATAATATTTTAGCAGTTTATGAATTCCATCTTAAGAAAACAGTCGTTCACAAATGGCTGCTCATGTATGCTCCAAGTTCCAAAACTTTTTACTGAGTTTACAATACACGTCTTTGCTTAACAAAGGGTGTCAGTCAGTGTATTT
This sequence comes from Pogonognathellus longicornis, assembly GCA_034694085.1. Lineage (NCBI taxonomy): Eukaryota > Metazoa > Arthropoda > Collembola > Entomobryomorpha > Tomoceridae > Pogonognathellus > Pogonognathellus longicornis. The sequence goes on along the minus strand of JAQFYB010001527.1, from coordinate 29,027 downwards.
ATGTGATATATACCTACATGCATTAAGTTTGGTTTTCGTTCTTCTGGTTGTAGTTGTCAATACAAGATAGTACTCATAAGAAAGTAAATTTATGTGTACCAACTAGGTAGTTCTTAGTATAGTCAGGTAAAATTTGGGCCTGGACGGCTGAAAATGGCATGAGATTGTATTTTCTGGACTACGTAGTTTCATGAAAATTGGTATTTACTCAAACTTGTGATGATATTTTAGCTAGATAGTAATGGTATTTCTGCTTGGGTTGATTCCCATGGAAGATACGTTATATCTATACATGCCACGACTACATTTGTTAAAGCAGTGAATGAAAAGAATGGCAACCGCAGTTAAAGAGACTCCACATATATCCGTTTGTACGCAAAGGGAAACAAAAATATCCATCCAGCAATGTCCATAAAAGTATTTGGAAATGGTAGTACCCTGACGTAATAGAGACATTACCCTATTTTACGTGTTTTTCTTTGGAGCTTGGTCTTTTCTTAGGTGTCTTCTCCATCTTTCCCCTTCTTCGGATTTCGCAAGAAAAGCAGTCTGCTCTTCACTCTATATTTCCAAGGTTTATCATATCACATCATTTGCTCGCTTTCTTTTTCATTGTCGGCCGATACTGCACCGCAGCACTGTAGATCAAGGCCGTATTTAGGATACCATTTCGGGAGGTACCAAATACCAAATTGTGCAAGAAAGTGTCCATTATCGCGATTTCAGGCCGTAAGCAACCTAAAAAGCATTGAATTTGCTCGTAGCGCCATAAATTTTTCTATATTTTGCACTTTTTTGGTAAAATAACCTCCTTTTTCCCGATTTCGGCGTGGGCAATTGTCCTCTTTGCCTCCCTAAATACAGCCTTGTTGTAGACACGCAACTTAAGTAAGTACTAGAAGTGCCTTCTCGTTTTGGTTTGTGTATTCCCTCCCAGTACCTTCTTCTTCTACATCCATCTTTCCCTTCGCTTGACTTGTATTTATCTAAAAGGTAAATAATTCTTCCTCTTTTGTGCGCCTGCATTCCAAACCATTCATGTTGTCATTTTGTCATTTTCTTATGTTCCTGGTGAGTGTCTATTCGTCAAGTATGTTCTTTTCGCAACAAAAGCTGTCTCAAAATATCTTTTTCGGGCGACCAAACTGTCTGTTCCTTTTGAGACGTACAAAAGCTATTTACCCGAATTTTAAAAGTAGCTATGTTGCAGGCTTCCGTTTCACAGAATACCATATGACTTTTCCTTTCCATACGTTTCCGTTCTTTCCAATTTTCTATACTCTTACATATTGACAATCAATGTGTCGTGTGTGTATGACCTTCCATTGTAATTAATAGATTTATATTACATACTCATATAAGTAGTTGTAGTCTCTACCTTCATCAAATTCTCGTTCTAAGCACAGAATATTGGTGAAAATGAGATAGAATGTATAGAAAGCAATTAGTAAAAAAAAATCTATTAATGGATGAGTGCATTAACTACAAAGTTTTCTATTGATATTAGAAGTTTGGGAGAACATCCCGTGCATGAGTAAAAGAATTTATGATTCCCAAGTTAATATTGACCGTACTATTTATAACTAGCTTCATTTTGGCAATGCGCAAAGTTGTATCGGATGTTTCATTGGGCTCACTTGACATCATTGTAGTTACTATTAGTCATCATGATGATGAATTAATTTAAGCCTACCTATAGCTATAGCCATGTTATACTTATGTACAGTATTTACAAACAATATGAGAAATGGTGTAGTATTTGAAAGGGATACAATGGTCTGAAGCGATTAGACATTCAGCATCAGACCCTAAAATAATACCCTGCGATAATTTATATTCTTCGATATGTTGATGGGAATGAGTTTGACGTGCTTAGCAATTAATTTGGGTTTCAGGACATTCTGTGTTCAAATTGCTAATATTTGCCATGGTGGTGCTGGTGCTTCAACAAGATAAGCTACTACCTTCCTTCACCTTCCATCACCCAACTCCCTGAATAGTAAAACCATTTTATTTTGGTCGACTATACTATACTGTAGTTCTACACAGACAAAGTTGTGGGCAACGAAACGAGATTTGGTGTCAGACTGTCTGATGTGATCTACATCTCTGATAAGCATTGTAGCGTTATACGAACTATCGCAAGCGTAGTTTATGGGCCTGTGGCAGAAATTTGACACATCTAACTAATTACTAATTACTCATGCTGTAAATAGTAGTTAAAATTTTGATAATGATATATTTTATTCAACCGAATCTACGAAATGGATCTAAGAATAATATTTCTCTTCTTCACAGTTCTAATTTTTTATTCATATGAATTTGATAAATCTCTTAAAGTTTCTCCCCTGAGGCTAACTAGAAGTAAGGGAGCTCATTCATATAATAACTTTGTAACAGGCATGTCCGCTTTCACTCGGCTTAAACAAGACGTAAAGCTAGTTTTCAGTTTTAGCTTCATTTTCCTACGGGAAAAATAATTCTGACAAAGTTTGCCATGATGTGATAAATCTATTTTTGCTGTGCTTATCTAGAAACTGTGTGTTAAGGGAAAACGCATAAATGTATCAATTTTACATATTGTTATGAAAATTTTTATAAACAGGAAAAGCGAAAGTGTTGAGCTCATTCTCGGTGAAATAAAAAAGAGAAGTTTATTCTATATAATGTTTCATACTATTCATACACTAATAAATTTACATACAAAGTTAATTTGCACTTAGTATTTCATGCGTCTAGTATGTCTGAATTTAATTCTGTGCTCCCAGATTGGAGAAAAGAGTGAGGGAAACTAGCGGTATACCTGCAGAAATATAAAAATGTGTGAACTTTTTTATGTTAAAAGCAAACCCTTGCTACACTCCATTGCACACAGCCTAAAGGTTTGAACATTTAGTTTATAAAAAAGTCAATAGTCTGCCGAACATAAATCCTCTCTGAGGAGTTTTGATCTCCAAGTTTTCTTCCCAGAACTTTTTAAGAAGTCTGCCGAGTGCAGAGCTACGATAACCGTTAAATCATTAAGGCCTCGAGTATCCATTAATTTATTTGATTTCCAGTAGGCGAGTTTAAATTTTTATATCTAGCTATGTGGTAAAATAGCTTCATTCTAACTAACATTTATCTCATTACTAAATGTATTTCTGTAGGTTGAATCAGAATACATACTAATAATGTAGTATGTTTGTTGAGTATTGTAGATATATTAGTATGTAGCCGTATTTTTCTGAAATATGTATTGCGTACATAAAATCTCTTCTTTTTATAGACATGAAGAAAGCTGCGATAATCTTATTTAGGTATTTATTAAGTTTCACTTATCTGTCACGTCTTTATTTGAGCTCTGTGATGCTACAGGAGACGAGTAGGTACACTACCGTTTTGATGTCTGTAATCCTTAACGAAATCGATGGTAGGATTTCCAAAGTTAAGTACAAAGGTGTCAGATGAAGATAAGTAAGAGGGTTATTGTAAAAGCCTTAATTGTGAAGGAAATTTTCTCAGGAATAAATTATAGGATCATTACAATCCTTTTATACATAATGTGATGTCAAACAGTCTTCCCATCACCAATGAATGTTCCTATTAAAATGAGTTTAATTTAATGTATGCCAAAAACCTATGAAGAGTTGAGTACGACATTATAGAACATCCATCTTGTTCAACACACACGTTTTAAAAGTAATTGATTTAACATGAGTTATTTCTTCTAACAAAGGTACCTACACTGTACACTGGAAGAATGGCTTTCTGCTGTCGAAAAATGTTAAAGGTAGATGCATTTAGAAAGGCATTAGCAATTATCTAAAGTGTCCTAAAGTAATTCGACGGGATTCAGCAAACATTCTTTATAACAATCATTTTAACTACAAATAGTACCTACTCCTAGTCTTATGCAGTGGCGGAGATCGTTGTAAACAAATACCTGACTACCTGTAGACAACGTAAGACTAAAAGTAAGTAAGTACTGAAAATCTTGATATTTATCCGAAAAGTTTTTGCCTTGTGAAAAAACTTTTTTAATTATATGAACTGTCTACTTGTAGAGACTGTCTCTGCGTTTTTTGTGAATGCCCACATTGGAATAAGGACGAGTCACAAATCAATTAGTCTTGGATCCCGTCGTGCATTATGTTTGTCATTTATTATGAAGTTATGGTGGTTGATATCTGATATAGCACACATGTTGTGAACCAAATGGCGTTTTGAGTAGGTACTAGTATACAAGTATTATTATACGTATGTATAAGTGGGTAATTTAGTGTAGCATGTGAGTTGACAACTTATCTATACGGTTGAGACACTTAACCTACAGCTAGGTACACCTACTCAGAAAGTTGCCTTTCTCTTTTGGCTTCTTCTCAAGTTGAGCTTAATCGTCTTGCCTGATCTTTTACATCTCCACACAGATTAAACCGCCACGCACACAGGAGCACAGCTCTATAACGGCCAAGTTTTGTTGGCAGTAAATACAGTGTTGATTGATTAAAATACGTAGCGAGGTGTCTGTAGTTTTCACCCCCAAGTCAATTCATCACTTGGTATCTCTCACACCAAAGTAATAAAGGTCTTCTTTGTTGCGAGCGCCTTTATGAAATAGCATCGGAACGAAGCGGATGGAAAAGTTTTTTGTTTGTTCCGAAGTAATAAACTGGTTTGACACAACTTATCCATAAATAAGTATTAAGAGTGAACCTTTTCTGTCCAGTTATGCTTGGCTTTCACTCTATGCTCTATCACTCTATTCTTTCACAGTAGAGTAACAGAAACCCGTGTGGCTTGACTGCACCTGATTCGCCACAAGTCAAACTTGTAAAATAGTGGCGCATTTGCAATAGTATGTGACACGAAACGACATAGTTGTACCCAGAGAGAAATAAATGTTATAAAGAATTACAATGTCAGTACTTACAACATACGAATGGAAAAGTAGGGAAATATTTGCTATTGACGTCATTCATGTCGCTCGCTACTTATATTATTGCTACACTGCATATGTACACACACGAGACAAATATTGCTATACATTGAATACATTCTACTTTACACTTCATATAATGAGAAATGCTTGTACATAAAGCAAAGTGCAGCAGGACAGGCTTGACTTGATGCTAGCTACTACATACATTCTTTGTGTGCATCCGACCAGCGTGAAGCAAATACTTTTACTTTGCCTCGTTTAGTACACAACGTTACTTTTTTGTATTTGTGTCTATTCCTCATAGATAGCTAGGTACTATGTAGCACAGTCAACAAAACTACTACATCCACTTGATCCAGTGGTCAGAAGGCTGTTTTTTATAGAGAGATATAAATATCGATGTAGTGTGTACATTCATATCACCAAGGATGGATAAACGGCAAGTAGTAGGTAGTGACAGATCATAGTGCAATATAATGCTATAACTTTTACCTATTTAGTGTGAACGACAACTACCAGGAGAAAATAGTCGTGTGGAAATGGTGACGCTGTAGTCTAGACTTGAATAGCCAAACTCTCGTATCCAGAAGTAAAGGATGGCCGTTAGGATCCGAAAATAAAGTAAAGTTACCAGAAAAGACGTAATTTCCAATCCAATAGAAAACTTTGTCAGCTTTTACCTTCATTTATTTGTAGTAATGTTGTCTTTGTATGGCAAGTCTTGTCATGCAAGTCCACAACTCTCTTGGCCATTAGATCGTCGTAGGAGGTCAAACTCTGGTTAGCCGACTCGCCTTAGAGAGAAGACCAAGTATACCCTTTGTAATTTATCTTGATCGTCATCATTTCCAAAGGGGCATTCTATCCAGAGATCCTACTTCTAGTATCTCTACTTTGGACCACATACGTAACAAGCAACACAAAGTTTTTATGATTCTCATAGTAAATAGTGTAATCAGGGAAAGATATTAGAAAAATTCTGACTTATAGTTAGCACTTGAGATGATGCACGCTACAAAGTACAATCACCAATTCTATTCTATACCACACATACATGCTGTAATACCATTCCCGGCTCTATACCATATTTATTGCACGAAAAAACCTTGGTGTCTTCGTATTTTACGGCCGAAATTGATGGTTTATTCAAAATAACTTTTGTCCGGGAATGTACGGAAACGGTCACAGTCATGAGACTTCTAGGAGCTTAGGTACGAATAGATATTATGTTGTCAACAAAGTACGTGTCTCGTTTACCAGAAAGATGGACGAAGGTCGTAAAGATAACAATTGGTGGATACAGTCTAGTAAGACCCAAGGTAAATAGACGCACTCTGTTTACCTTGAGATATTACCCAGCACCATACCACCATCCCATGCAGCTAATATATGTGTGATAAATTCAATGCTCATCATCATGTCTATGTTCGTTCCATCCTCAATTATGTTTTGATGGCTACAGCTATATATAGTTTGCTCCATACTAAAAGATAAACCCTTTCCCTGGCTAATTCCACGTAGATATCCATATCCACAATATCTCACCAACGCTTTCCTCATTCCTTTGCATTTCATCTGACAGATCCCGGCTGGTTCTACACACAGCTTTCTCATCCGTTGTCCTTATGTATCCTGATGAATGTTCTCAAAGCAAGACTACCATTACTCTCTCGTTCGTATCCAATAATGATATCTCCAGCAAAGTAGACTTTTGCTGATTGATACACGTTTTACTGCATTGATTTCCATACTAATCGAATGCTACTATAGCAGTGAGTGTGACACTGACAAGGTTCTTTATGGCTTTTTATTCGACGTAGTATTTATTATGCAAATCAAGGCATCTAAACTTTCAAATAACATTAAAGTAGTGTCACTGTGTCACATCTGACCCTTTTCAATTAAAATGTGACATTACCAACACAAACTTATATTATGCAGTATAGGTATTCGACATTTTCCGAGGATACAAGATTTATTTAGGTATAGTCATATGGATAGCCATTAAACTTTAAAATCAGTATGAGACGAGGCAATTTACGATACACACAGACACAAGGCCGTATTTAAGGGGCAAAGGGGAAAAAAACAGGTTATTTTACTAAAAATGTGCAAAAAATCTCAAAAATTTTTGCGTTACACGCGAATTCGATACATTTAGATTGATTTTGGCTTAAAATAACTCAAATTTTTTGCGCTACAAGCGATAAAAAATCACTTTTGTGAATAATATTGGTATTTTGCCCCTCCCGAAATGGAATCCTAAATACGGGCTTGGTTACGCATTCAGCACATGTTTCACTTGTGATTTATTTTTGCAGTTCTTGTGAAAGTTGATTCAAACTTACAGTATATAGCTATGTAATATAAATGTAAATAATATAGATACAAAAGGAAAGTAATACCCATAGAGTAATTAGGTATATATACTAACACCTAACTGTGCTATAATGTATGTACTCTACGTGAGAATCCTAAACCACAATTTCTATTAGAGCTGCAAATCCTAATGGTTAAGTAAGAAGTGACCGCAAGAGCTGTTACAAAATGCTTTTCATGTGTGTCTTTGGTGTGTGTAGTTGCCTTATTCGTGTAATGCAGTCTTGTCGTGTTTTGTCGAGGTAATGACTTTGGTCCCCAGGTGTACTTGTTCATTGCATGGTTAAAATGTTGTTGGCAGAAGGGAGGTTGGTTGTGACGTTGGTAGAAATGACAAGTCATTGCGAATCATATAAGTGAAGCAAAACCTAATGTGATGTCTGTACGATGTGGTGAGAGGAGACAGGTTATGGTATGCCTTATTACTGTCGTTACAATTTCCAGCAGCAGTGACTAATAAAAGTTGGCATGAGGGAGAGTGGAATAAAGAGACGAAACATCGACCAAGAGAGTGGCAGTGAAAGTCTTGTGGATATTCCAAGTGTAATAGCCATAGCAGAGTTGCTCTTGTCTAGATAGATATATAGTGCCATCATATCAACCAATAGCTTTGCTAACTCAAAAAACTTGATGCTTGGCTGATTGTGCTAAAAGGAGGTCTTTTAGTGCAAAGCACGTTTCCAGTCTCGTAGTTGACATAGGCGTACCCAATGACGAATCTTAACACACACGTTCAAACTCCGAAGTATACACACTCCGCTATCTTACGTAGTTTGAACTTAAAGAAAAAGCTTTTCAAAGGCTACACTTTATAAAGTAACGCAAGTAAAAGGACTCTTGTACGTAAGCTGCCGTGAGTAAGAACCACTCATGTAAATATTAGTGTAGTCTGTAAGTTACGCAAGTGTTCCTTCTCAAAATATCCGGCGGACGCTATGAATACATTCTTCCAGAAATGTAATCATGAATAACACGGAGCACTTGTATTCACTGACTGTACAGCATACGCAGTAGTAAATCTTAGGATGCTGCGCTTTTGTTTTATGTTGGCGTCTTTTCCCTTGAACTAATTTTTAAATTAGTACACATTGTACGATTTAGCTCGAGAATTGCGGAAATCCTTTTCAACATGCAACTTAATTTTGAACGAATCATTAACAGGGATGTGAACCTATTTTTCTTTAAAAAAGTTCTAGCCTACTAGTTTTCTTTGCTGCCTTAGTTTGTGAAATAACTCTTCTTATGAAAAGTTTACTTAAGGCATCATTATATAGTTGTGCTTGTGCTGCATGTAATACAGCAATAGTAAAGTAAGAAAGAAAGAACTAACATTACTATTTTTAGACACTTTCCAACACATCATTTTATATTATTCTAAGCAAATTATTATCTAAAGCATAGCATACAGGGGATGGGCAAGGGGAAATCTCAAAAATGAGGTTAATTTGATTTTTCTCTATAGTTTATCTATTATTATTAGTAGTATTGCATTTCGAAAAATTTGGGTTAAATTAGGGTGACCTAAATTTGACCCTCCAGCCTAAAATAATTATTAAGTTTGCAGCGTCTATAGTTATGAATAAGTACAAGTGCAACAATGCATGTATCTTTATATGCCTCCACCCGATTACCTTGTATGTTACATCTCGGTGTATATTACATACAGCTCAACCATTTGTTTTAAAGGTTTTGGAAATCTAGTCACCATCGAGTATTAAAATATGTACATTGTACACCTCCCTCTAACTTACTTTTATTAGAGCCCTACATTCTTTGTTGTAAGGAATTGTTTATCTCATTAAATCAGATCATTAAATTGACAAAATAAATACTAATATATCACGTAGGTTGAGTTCGAATAACCGATAAAAGCTTTTTTAAGTATTATTAGCAGCTTAGGTATTATTATTAGCTTAGTAGTAGCTAGTAGGTATAATAATTAGTTAGCAATTCTCTAAATATTATTATGTATGTGAGATAACAATTCTTTACAGCAAAGGTTACAAAGGGCTCTGAAGTAAGTTAGTGAGGGATGTACTTCCATTTAGATTTCACAAGCCTTTTAAATAAAACGTTGAGCTGTAAAATCGCTAACTGAAGTATGCTGTAGAAAATCGGCAAGCTGTAATGTACACCGAGCTGTAAAGTACTGGAATCTCCTCAACCTCTCTATTCTAACAATGTTCCAACACTGATTTTGATATACCTAACCAAAATGATATTTAATATTATTATTTTTACTATTCTAATCCTTTGTATGGAATGGAATGTTGTTAAAATATTTCTGAAGACTCGTTTTTTGCAGGTAATTCATTACGGACGTTACTTATTGTAACCGGATGTTTGCAAAAAGTATCCATATAATTTGGTATTTACGTTGAGATCTACACAACATATTTATACAGATAGGTAATCAGGTACTGATTGACAGGCACAGGGAGTGTAGCGGTGCATTGTACCAAAGCTAATCAAGTATAGTGCACTACAAAGAAACAAGGTACCTACTTAATACACAAGTGCGTGTACAATCTACTCGGTTTGTTAACATTGGTAGATTTTGTTCCATTTTGATCTGGTTGGCTCTGTTTGTAGATTTAAGTGGTTGTTGCCACTATATCATTATAGATTTGTTGTGTGGGTACTTACACAAGTGATCAAGTACTATTACACTATTCGCTTTCGGAACCCTTCAAGTGGATCTAATGAAACAAATTGGAAATTGAGTTTACTTCTTTTCCTCTTCTTTCATTCTTTGTTAGAATAAGATTTGTATCGAGATACGGGAATAAGAAAGGACAGCTAGCAAACTTTTTCTTTGAAGAAAAAGATAGCTAGGCTATATTTATGAACAATCGTGCAAGAAACGTGTATTATTATACCGTCTTCCTTCTTCCAATTCCAACTGTCGAACAGTCGAACTATGTGAACATCATACACACCGACTTAACATCACTGTCTATTTACTGTGCCTTCTTTAGCTCTAATGCTCATTCAAAGAGTAACGGATTGGTTGAGACAAAAAAGTCTATTTGAACATAAGGAACGGTACTCGTTTGGAGAATTAGTAGTTGGAGAATTAGTAGTTGTTTGTACACTAAACTACTTTACTTTTTGTATTCCCTTTTATTATTTGTAAGGAGAAAGTGAGAACATATCTAATACCATAACACTTGTATCATTTGAACAGACTAAAATGTACAATAAGATTACAATACACTTACTGAGTACAACCAGCTTTAGACAAACTTTCACACTAAACATTTCATTGAAACAACCAAATCATTGAATGGTTTGTTTGGTTAATTGTAAATAAATCCAAGTTGACATGAAATTTTAATTAAGAAGTTAATGAATATTTTGGTGTACATAAACAGTGTGCAACTCACTATGGTCCTTTGGTTCTTTGTCATTCACTAAATACCACGTCCCAAAAGCTGATTGCGATTTCCATTTACACATAAATTCTTACTAGGTACTAATTAATTGCAATAAATAATGTTTAGAAAGAGAGTATGCTTGAGTAGGTGTGGTGGAACGAAAGACAACGAATTCAACATTGTCATCATGGGGTTGGCCCTGAAGCTCTTGAAGATGCTCCTGAAGATGTGCAGTTTCATGGAGAAGAAAGTTTGGAAATGATTAGAAAGTACTAATAAAGTACCTAATTAATTCCTTTCTGCTTCAAAACTTGTAGACATTTGTTCTGTTGTTTATCTGTTTCTCTCTCAGCTTATTATTAACAGGTTGTTACTGATTGTGAGTACAGCTGACTGATTTTCCTTTAATGAATTCCATTACATCACTGCCAATGATTATACACATTTACACATCACTAACTTCAAAGGAGTCTTCAAAGCTGAGCCAGATGAGACTCGGGATAAAGGATCTTATCATTGTCACGCAATTGATATTATTAAAATTGAAAATAATACATCAGTTTCTCTCAGCGATGAATGTCATCATCAATTAGAGACCATATCAAGCTATGTTGGTCTAAAAACGTGTAATATATTGGATCACATGATTATGTCATTCAAGACTCAAAGTTAACTTTTAATGTTATGAATGTCTTTCACAGGGTGAACTGTTAGGTTTAATTTTGATGGTATTAGAGAAAATGAGCAAGTTTTGAATAAGCGCAATATGTTCTTTCCATGTCAGAGTGTCTTAAAAGAAATGAAAAGAGGAGAGCAAATGAGGGATGATAGGTGGAAAGTTAAGAAAGTGTCTTAAAGGAAAGTTTGATTGATGATAGGATTTGACTTTCACAGTTTCTTCAGTTCTTACTTCTTACTTAGTGTCGACTGTCGAGTGTCGACTCTGTTGAGTTTGAGTGTCGACGCTTTCAACAAATGCAATTATGGTCCAATGATCGCATATCGCATATTGCAAGAGTTTTAACTTAAGAGCTTTTACAAAAGATAATTGCTGACTGTCGATTTGTGTTCAACAATATTTTGTGAATGACAAATTCAGGTTCTTAACACGGGTTAACAGTAGTGTTTAAACTGGATGTGAAGGTTAATATCGGTATTAAGTAACTTGTATTAAGCGGCAATGCTTCAGATTTCTGTGTGGACACTTAAAAGCGAGTTCATAGTTCATATTTTATTCAAGGGATATTAATAATCAGTACAAATGTCTGTTTGCCAATCAAACCACCGAGAGTTCGTAAGTAAACACCAAATTGTGTATGATGAATGTATGTTCCATTGTATGATGAAATAATTTGTCTATTCACAATACAAAAAACAGAATAAAAAGATGTATGATTGGAAATACAAACTTTCCCATGATACCGTTTTAATATATGAGAATATTTGCCATTTTGCAATTACTTTTTATTTCTACGATCCGATCATGTCCTTCATGTTGGCATACTCACTTCTTTACTCAGTACGATTTTTTTGTAAAATCTACAAACGCTTGATATGGTATTCTATCTCCTACAGAATGTATTGCAATATTGACTGTTTTTATTATATCCAAAGTCTGTCATCTGTTATCTTTCTCATGTTTCAAGTCTGGAGGCATTGAAATTGAGACTTGGGAAAGGTTCATATGGAGCTAAGCATAAGTTTTTAAGATACAATTTGTTCAATGGGAAACGTATCATGAAGACAATTTTGACAGCAAGATGTAGTAGTTCTGTCAGCAAAAATACATTTACTTTTACTTGATTTGAATTTCAGATATATTGGGTACCTTGTGTGACAAGTTTCTGTCCAGTAATGTGTCTGCCATCCTGTACCTGACCAACACAGAATTGTACGGGAGAAGTACGGCTGCATCTCAGTACTTCCTTCAACTAGCTGGTTACTTAGGAATTCCAGTTATTGCTTGGAATGCGGATAACTCGGGATTGCTTCGGGTGAGTGTACGTTTTATAAATCTCATTTTCTGTGTCGTGTTTACATAATTTCTAATGTCCTCTAGCACTACTTTCTTCTAAGGTGTGTACAGATAGGAAATTTTATTGCTATCAGTAACATTGAAACAAATATTCATACAGTACTTTTTAGAGCAGAAATGAGAAGCACTACTTACTTAGGTACATAGTAATGAACTATTAAGAAAGTTTTAGAATTTGCAAGTTGCATTTTTTATTATTAAATAATTTATTGGCTTGTAATGGAGTGAAAGTAGCAAGACACAAAACTAGAAGCCTTTGTTGTGTTTACTCATTGGCAAGTAGTTGAGGGGAGACGACCCATTTACATTTAGTAAGTGCAACAGGAGATGTTTTCTATATTGCACGTTAGTTCACCTCGTCCAGGAACTTTGAGTGTAATAACAACTCAATAGTATGAGTAAGGAGTTCTCGGGTTTACTTGCCTTTATCATACAATGCCTACTTATATTATGTTATTTGTGTGTGCAGTTGGCTGAAGTTTAGAGAAACCTGCACAAATGCTATATACATACACTATATCAGTTGACATTTCAGTTTGAAGTATAAATAGAACATGAAAGAAAGTTTGAGAGCTTAAAAGCGAAGAGAGGAAATGAAAGTAAAAGAAAATATGTAAGGAGAGAAAAAAGAAAATTTTATGCAAACGGGAAAAGCGACTAGAAAAATAGTCGAGTTGAAGTTGAGTAGAATCTCAAAACTAAAGACAGGGCGGAGTGAGAGCTATAAGTATGTATACCTAGCACCTAGCTACTATTTAGGTAAGTACCTATGTACATACTAATATAGACACACAAGGAATTCTCAGCTACTTTGTGAAAATCAAAAGAGGCACATCTCTTATTACCATATAATATATGGAATTGTTAAAGGCGACTACTTAAGTCTTGAGGCAGCTACAAGTTAAACTTGCTTTAGATGCAAACCTTATTGTATATGCATTGAGGAAAATGTGTGGCCATGCTGTATGTGAGCTATCTGTAGAATAAATATAGCTGTGAATTCTTTCGGCCGCAATCATACATACTTACATTTAGATGTAGTAGACATTCTGTCTATGCATGCGCTCACTTATTAAGGACTGTGATATAAGAGAACATCAAATAGTTTTATGTACACGTCTGGTAGCATCTTATATCTGTGTAGAAAATGTAAAAGTATGCAAATGAGTTAAGAGCTTCTTTTTAATTCTGCGTCATTTTCAACATTCATATTCATGGATTCATTTTCGCTTCTATCCATGGCCATGGAATTGAAATTCATTAGCAACTAAGAAAATTCTGACGTTTGTTTAACAATGAGTTAAGTTTTAGAATGCAAACCCTTTCAGTGCAGCGTATGCGTTATGTGCTTATAATATTTTTCAACTACATTTCAGCATTTTTAGCATGATATGAACAATACGGTCAAAATGATGTAATTAATACTACCGATTCTAGTAAACCTTGTGGCTGTGACTTTCACAACAAAACCTCTTATAGTAATATAGCACACTTTAATTGCATTCGTATACTTAATATATAAGTAAAGCAACCAGAAGTGATAAAATATCTGTAAATTGCTATCTCTCTCATAATAAGTGAATGTCGATAACCGTATCGAATACCTAAATCAAAAATTTAAATTAATACACAGCCGTATATTAGGATTCCGTTTCGGGAAGCACCAAAATCCCAATATGATGTACAAAATGTGCTTATTATTGCGGGTAATGCAAAGTAATTGAGCTAGGTAGTTAAGTAATTAAAATGTGAAAATGAACCTAAAACGCATAAATTTCGTGCGCAGCGCTTTTACCTTTTGTACTTTTATGAGATTTCGAGAGGACATGTTCTTTCTGTCCCCAATACAACCTTGAATTAATACTAGAAGGTCTAGCTATAACGATTACCTACTTTACTTTCTCTATGCACTTAATATTAGTAAAACTGGTTCCTGGAAAGTAAGTAAAGCCCACAAAAGCAATAAACCATTGAACAAACCAATATAATCAAGTAGCGGTTACTTTTAATATTCAATTTAAAAAAATCGAAAATTTTTGACTGAAATTTCGTATACGTATGAATCACCATACAACGTGTACAAATTTCACGCCTTCACTGCTTTTTGAAAATTGAAAGTCCAAGGATAGAAATGATGATACGTACAGACACATTCAAATACATTTTCATAAAGTAGCAAACCGCTACTTAATAACGACTCCAAGATGTAGCAGAGATATTGCACAGGACTCACAGGAGTGCGAGTGGCGTAAATAACACCTACCTATCAGCTTTCTAGCCAATGTGTCGCAAAGGAGGCATAATGTTCAGGGGGCTTCCAAAAATGGGAATATTTAATAAAACTTTAATTTATTTTGTCACAAAATAAAAGATATCGCCCTACAAGCGATTTGACGCATATTTTAAACTGATTTGCCCCGAATTTATAGTAGTTACGCCACTGACGTTGTAGCAGCATATTATTTCAAAAGCAGACTTGAGTGAAATGTTTGAATGATGTTTCACTCTTCACTTTAATGTACAGGCTTCACTTTAAACACCCTTATGTAACTCCATAAACTTAAAAGCAAAGATATTGTAGACAATTATTTGTTAGAGTTTACACCAGTATGTACAAAGCAACTTTATCTGGTGTAAAGCATGTTATATGTGAAAGCAAGTAAACACATGTCTAATGCAGTCATTAAGGTTGTTGGCTCAGTGCATCGTGTACATATACATACGATCTCAATTAAAATGACATGCTCAATAGCAAATATTTTAAGCATACCTTCTACCACTTCTGGCGCTTTGTATGTTCGGTTTGGTTTTCTATGTTGTGTGCTTAAAACCGCATATGAATGAGTGATTGTATAAAGCATAAAATATGAGAAACAGCCTTTATGTGTCTGCGTTTAGAATTGATATTGCAAATGGCAGTTGGGAGACATTAGGATAATGCTAGAATGTGAATTGAATATATCTTACCAGTAATTCATACTATGACTTACGACAAGTGACAACAACAGCAGGCCTATGAAGGATTGTTAGAATTAATTTAGGATTTCCATTTTAACAGCTCTAGATAAGTTTGCAGTTGAAGTTTCTCCTCTGTAATGATACTCTCCTGGTCCTGGTAGGTGTACTAAATACCTACAGATGATATTTGCATATTTATGAATATAACTGCGTGAGACACAGAGGCTTTTTTCCTACATTTTTCACTCACTCATACACTTTTCATCTCGCTTTGCCATACAAACAGGCTCTATTTTTGATTTAAATGGTTGCTTCAAAGCTGGAAAGGAACATTCATATCACACAAACTCATCAACAAGATTATTATTTTTAATTGTACTGGGAAAAAGTTTTAGTAAATTCCATTCGCTCGATGAAAGGAGTGACAGTGAGTTTTTCCTTGTCATCAAGATCTAAGAATGAAAGCATCATACTTGCTAAAACTAATGAAGATAGGTATCAGTGTTGTAGTTTTAATGTAATGATATTATTTCCTATTCAAGCTTTGCCATACAAAAGCCATACATATTACTAGGAAGATGTGAAATTGTAGAAAATAATTAATAAGTTTGTTGAAAACACTAATTCTCATATAATATGAAATATGAATGAACACGTGATACATTCATGAAATCGTATAATAAATTCGTATAAATATTGAGGTACCTATGAAGAAATTGACGCTTACAAATTTGGCCCTGAGTTTGTACTTATATACTATGATCTATCTACTCCATTTCCACCAAGTGAATAATATGATGGTAAATGATACCAGGTACCTGTAAACATATGAAGCTTTACAAGGTAAGCTGTAGAAGAACATCTTAATATTTTAGCTCATATTAGAATCGCCTTTGCTCGTACCTATATACATGTGGAATAAGTACGTATGTATTTTTTGGAGATTGGAATAGAAAGTCAAAGGATAAAACGGCACTATATATACAGGTCTGGCTGAAGTGAAAAGAAAGAAAATAGTTCAAAAGCTGCTGGATTCTAATCAATATGTTTTCTTCCTGTTATTTCCTTAAGAAAATAGTCTATACACAAAGTCAGTGCCACTCTGCTTTATGGTAGCACCTATACTCAGCAAGAAAGAGGAATAATATTTGGTAAAAAGACCCTTGTGTACATAGTGCATGATGTATAGGGACGGTGGTGCATGGTGTACAGTAGGTATAGACAGCTGTGAAGTAATGCTTTTTCATTGCATTATGGTCTCGCAACTTGACTTGATTTTTGTTCTCATTCTTCTGAAATCCACCTCTCCAAGAAGACATAGTCGACTATATTCCTTTACGTTCTCTTCTACTGGCACAATATCTTCATTTCATTTCACCGTGACTTTTTCTTGGTGCTTCCTTCTTTTCTCACAGCTCATTGTCCGCTGGGTTGTCTGCTACTGTTGAGTGGGCTGTGAAAAAGTGAATGAGGATTGCGGATGGGTTGTAATAAAAATAACGCTCACTCAGTCCAAATTCTCATTTCCAAGCTTCATGATTGGGCGTTTCTTCAATGTTCAACGCAAACTGTTTCTCTCCTTTTAAGCAAGTGATGCAAGAAGTTGTTGAAAGTGTACAGACCTCCCATCCAATCCAATTTATCACATCTTTATGTAACGAATGAATATAAAAAGATCTGCTTCCAGCAAGAAAAATAATCAAAAGGATGATTGTATGATGTACCAAAAGTGAAGTCACTCGCTGTGTGATCACCTAATCTTTTACCAGTATAATCATATACGCTGTGTGTTATAGGTACGGTAGCACTTCATATAGCTGTAGCTAGGCTGTAGCTATATAAAAAGGTTATTATTTATTGTCTTGATATTCCGCTTCTGTAGAGCTACTTCAACAGATGAATGGAATTGAGTCCAGCATGCACCACTTAGTACCTACAATACAATTGTTGTGCAGTAAGGAAATCTTGAAGTAGTTTCAACTCAAAACTATAATCATCATAATGGAAGTCTTAGCATTGTTACTATTAACTATTTATATGTAGGTATAATATTGAATGTAAAGCATAAAGCTATGAAATATGAGATTTAAAAAATTGTGATTTTTGCTCATAGTTTTTGAAACCAACAATCTTTAGATTATTATGAACATTATTGATGAGATTCTTACAAGGTATTTGGAAAGACTAAAGGAAAATAGTTTGATAACCTAATCGATACTTGCTGAAGACCACATGTAGAATGTGTTTATTGCATTAAAAAGTTTTACCAAACACATCATGTTTCAGAATATCAATTTATTATCAATTCTGTCAGTTTATTTTAAGTATCCGTTTCCTAAAAGTTTAATTTTAACATTTGAAAGTTACACCGGTATTTGTATTATTGTTTCTATACACGTGATTGGTCTAATAGGACAGAATTGAAGCTCTCAAGTGGTGCAACATGTACATTCTTTACAGACTTGCCCGAGGACGCATGTTTACTTTTATGTTTTTGGTGTTTAAATGATTTCCTTACGTCCATTCCAACCACCAGTCCCCATGTCTCATGAGTTTCGTCATCGTTACGTCTGTGAGAGACAAACAGATTCAACTTAGAAATTATAAAGTTATGTACATGAAAAAATTGGGTTTTGTATGTGGTTCGTTTGAAACCAGAATCTTCTGTGTACCCGAGTTTCAATGTTATGCCATTGGCTTCAATCATGTGCTTTTGTACGACCAGTTGGTAAATGCTTGTTGTGTAATCAGACAGACAAAGAAACTTCATAACTTTGGTTAGTTGTGTATGATCATGATTGTTGGTGACAAGTTTTTCGAAAAACTGTTTCATGGCTACTTTCTTATCTCGCTTATCCGTCCTCTTCCTTACGCACAGTAGGAATTGGTCGTAGTCCGGCAAGGCTATTTTATAAAAAGTGTCTAAGTAGACATAACATGTTCTAATAATATCTCTTATCTCTTGAGCGACCCTTAGCAGCTCGTAGCTATCATCGTGAAGTCTATCTAGAGAACTCCAAAACTCGTTTAATAAACGCTTGTTATGTTTTTGTTCTTCTTCGTCCAGAGGACCTTTTCTTTTGTAACATTTGGCAAAATTCCTCAATGCGCCAGTGATTTCCCTTGCCTGTGATTTCACACCTTTATCATTCACTTCAACGATAGACAGTTTGCCTGAAATGAGTCTCAGATCTTCTGCAGCAGTATCGATAATGTCCAGCGTGCGTTGAAAAAATATACGAGTTGTTTCAACTTTTTCACTTGAGTGTAACTTGAAAAACTGGAGCCATTCCGAGTTATTCCTCCGACAAAGAATTTTATGGTCTTTCCATCGCAAGTGAAAGAGACTGTCGTCATCTTCAAAATCATTCTCATTGTCCAACCCATTGCCCATGTGTCTCCTCGGACGACGTCTTGGTGGTTTGTTTAGTGGATGTCTCTCAAGAAGATCAAAATCTAGTAGATTCATCTTTTCTATCATTTTTAACACAACAATATGACCGTCTATTTTCATTTTATGAACACTTCGAAAATATTCATCTGCGTCATCCAAAAATCTTTCTGCAATCGATGCCAAATCCTGATAAAATGTCTGAACCATGGTTATATCATTTTCAGTGATGGAAATACATGGTTGTGAATCACGGGCATCTCGCTCTTCTACAAAATGAAGAGCCGAGGTTAGTAGCCATATGTAACTACCGATGATACTCAGTCCTTCGACTCCTGGAGCAGGGTCGTCCCAATAAGTTAAGCTACTAATCACAGCTCTTACAGATGCCATGGACGAATTGTAATTATATGTAACCAATTCCATATTACTTATAAAGTCTGGGTACGAAGGACAGTACTTCCTATGCCAAAGTCTGTGCATTTTATAGTTAGAGTAAGTGTCAACTCAATGTAATTGTCATCACTTAATTTTGATATCAATTTACAAAATTAAATGTTATCTTACACAATTGCACGCTCCTCCTTCTTTTGTTGTGGGTCTATGTGACAGCACGCACAACAACCTTGTTTTCTGTAAATACAAGACAGTATTGGCTAAATTGAATTGCTCAGAATCGGGTAGCTTTCAGCCATTCAGCCATAGTACTTATAACACATTAGTCTGTTACATAGTATTATCTTATGTGTATAAAAGCATTAAAATTCTGCACACGCACTTGAAACAAGGTGTCATGTCAAAAGGGTTGAATTAGGAGGAAAGGAACTAATCGAAAAATAATCGTTGAGTTTGACGTACTCTACAGTGTAGAAAGATGCCATTGATCTTTCTCTTTTTCTAACGGTCGAGGCAATCTTTATTTCATCTTTCATTTCTTCCGGTGAAAGTGGTACAATAAGAACGCTCTTCCCTTTGTGTTGACTTTGTGTGTCGCTTTTTTTGACCTCTGCTTTACCATTTTGTTTAGACTCTAGTTTCTTCACTTGTTTGCTCGGTGCTGTAGTGCCTACAATTAAAAATATACAACAATCAGTACACGTTGACAATCATGCGCTTAGCCAGGGTGTGCGTGCATGCACCCCTGTTGGAATTCGATATCTCAAAAAAGAGGTTATTTTACCCTAAAAGTTCAAAAACATGAGAAAAATTTCGCGCTCCGCGCGAATATGATGCATTTCACGTTGATGTTGGCCTAATTGACTCCATTACAACGCGCTATTATGGACTCAATTGTACCTCATATTCGAATTTTGTCCTCTCATAAATCTATTTCTGTACACAACTTGCTGTGCACCCCCAACTTATAATCCTGGCTACGCGCCTGTTGGCAATTACCAATTAATTTGTAATGAAATTCTGAGAAATGCAGTTTCTGTCATGTATGAAAAGAATTTTGCAACTATATAAATAAGCGAAACTCCCTATCTGTCTGTGGGGGTTTATATATTTGAGGAGATTTTGAGTAGGCACTTCAGATACAAAGTAGGTACCTACTCCATAATCTATAATAAATACGCAATTTTATGTCTTCGTAATAAAATAAATAAAATATATTTGAATAGGGAATATTGTACCAAAACCAAATCCCTCTTCCAGTAGTTTAAGCATTTTAATCTGACTTGTAATATAAGCTGTTTGTGAAGCTGGGGGAGGACAAACTCTCACTTGTTCACTTCACCATCAATCATAATCACTTGTAGCAAAATAATAACTTCCATATGCCTTGGAAAAGCAAGTAAGAAAGTCTACGGAGCTTTGTTATTGACTTATTATTGCCTTTGGTAACAAAAATATTAAGTAAGAAAGGATCCGGCAGAATTTTATTCTTCTTAATCGCATTTATAGTTTACAGAAGAATTTCATTTTATACTGAATACAGATACATACGTATTAACTATTATTGTTACATACACAACTACCATAATATATAGAACATTAACAGAATCTATACCTAATCAAATGAATTATTCATCAACATTTATCACGGATCGTAGCCAGGATTATAAGTTTTGGGTGCACAGCTACAGGCTCTATACCTCTATGGGTTGGGACAAAATCTCAATGTGAGGTACAAATAAGAATTACGCGTAGCGAGAATAAATGGAATCATTTTAGGCCGAAACCAAAATAAAATGCATCAAATTCTCGTGTGATGCAATTTTTGTACGTCTATTTTTGACAAAAAACACTTTTTTTTAATATTCTCACTTTTGGGGACGTTTCTCCCCCTAATCATCGTCTTATCAATAAGCTTTGCTTTCACTTCTCATTAACATGAGGTATTCAGGGACTTCTGTTTTAGAGAGAATGTTAAATGAATTATGTCCCAAAATATCATGCAAAATTAAACTTTTGATCTCTTTGTCGTCTCATCAGTGACAATGCTACATCCTTATCTAAGGTCTTTGGAAGCTTTATTATCCTTTTTTTAAAACCAGTGCTAGTGGTATTAATTTAACATTTCTACACTATAAAGCTTTCTTTGTAATAAACAAACAGAATATCTAGAGTCAAATTCCTCAGCATCTTCCAATTATTGACGCAATGTAAATTTGAATGTACTCTTCCAGCATTCCCAATTTAAACAAATTACACCTACTAAAAATACCTAATCGTTTAGTACCCTTTGAACTGAATGTCAGCCAAAATGTGTATTGTTTACTTTTATAGTGTTAAATGAACGATTTATGCTCCTAAACGAAATGAAGTTAACATAATGTTAGTTTTCTCTGCAATTCTATCAAAAACACAAACTATAGACCACTGGAAATTAACCATTATCATAAAGTGCAGTCTACACAGTCCACTTCTTAAGTTGGATAAGTTTTTTGCTTTAAGGTTTTTCTACAGTTAATGGCTTCTGGTTTATGGGTTTATGGGAGACATGGCTCACAAGGATAATATTGTAGCCCTTCCTAATTTTGTTTACAACCGTTTTATAGGAAGCCATGAACATTTACAAGATTTGCCTTTTGCCCTTTTGGAGTCTCAGCTCAGTGTTTGATCTTTCTCCAACATACTTGGAAGACCAGAAAGTGTGTTATGGATACGTACACACATTTATGGGTTTGCTATTAATTTCAACCACTGAAAGATACATTGTGGATAGCGTAATGATAGTAATGAATAATTGTTGCTGAGCAAACCCCAAAGAAACCCATGAAAGCAAACACATTCCACGTTTATCATGTAATGTGCGTAGGCAGAAATATTCCATAAGCATTAAGAACCACGAAAACTTTTGAAAGATCCAGAGGCTATATACATAGAGGGACCTTATTCACTGTAGGTACCTACATATCTATAGCAAAATAACATTAGGTACTACATCTACTTACTAGCACATTTCCTGTGAGAAAATGAGAGCACGCATTGAGCACAATAACTATGAATTAAATACAGCAGTCTATATAGAACCCATTTTGGTGATAGATTATTTGTCTTCTTTTCTATGGATTGTTACTTTTTTGTAGTAGTATCTCACTTCAACTTCCACAAGTAGTTTCTTCGTTTAAATCCCACTACTCTACATTAGCAAATATATTACATGCTAAAATGCTAATGAATTTTGAAATGGTAGCCCGAATCCACTCCCACTTGGAGAAATGCTTTCTTGCCTAAGCTTTCATTTGAAGCGTGTAATTTATGTATACATACTGAATCTTCATTTATTTATTCTCCTCTGTCAGTTTGCACAAAAAGTATTGGATTGTCAACTAGTTTACTGGTTGTAAAAATTCTCTCGTAAAGGATTCATATTAGGATAATTACGATACATATAATACACTATGTAGCATAAGATTTGTTCACGATACTGGAGTTAATGTTGAAGTAGAGGGATGCTATGATGGTTACTAACATTTTTGAACGTTCAGTGTTATTGTAGCTGCAGATAATTCGAAGCAATCGAGTTGCATTATTACCATACAATGGATTGAGCAAATGATTATATCGTTCAGCTCTAGCTTCCCTTTAATTGCTTTTACAATCGCAGAGGGAACAATTACATAAACTGCTTGCAAAATTTAAGCACACTGTCGGATACGACTGCCGTATTACAAGCACGTGTAGGTTAGCCTTTCTAAATTGTGTTTAATGTTTATTTATTCGAGCTAGCCATCTTACACATATCATGAAACTCTCTTTATACTTTGATTTATGTAGCATTAGGTACTTTAAGTGTACACTAGTTCCTAGCTTCTGCTATAACATCCTACGTTGTAGTATGTTGTCCGTGATGATAGGTTTCTTGCAAATACTAACAATGCAGTTAAGAGTTAACGTATACATGCATTGCTTTGTATCTGTATAAATTACTATCCAGATGTGCTTAAAAATTGTTCTTTTATTTGATGTACATTGTACAGGGATTTGAGAGCAATTGAAGTTGTGGGGCAACAATAACATAAAACTAGTTACGTTCGTAAAGCAAGATTCATGTAAAAGGTTTAAAAAAGAAGATTACAATCGGTGGAACAGGATAAAATAAATTGATAGTATAACTCGCTTGAATAATACCCACTGAATCGATTAGAAATTATCGCAAAGCTAAATAAATAGTCAGGACTCCCCAGTTTCCGCCCTGTATTTTTTCTGTCGCATCGATTGAATTGTCTTTTATATGGTCATTTTTACCAACTTTTTGCTCGTTGAGGAGTTTTATTCCTTTATCACCTGGTATCCCTAACAAATAAACCTACCTTTTATGTGAAAATGCGGATCGTAAAAGTAAGCCTCTTACTTAGTTGGAACGTTAGGATGTTCAATAATCCTAATGCTTGTGACTTGACTATTGCTGTGGAGGAATAATTTCATTTTGAACTGCTTTAATGCTAGTAGCATAAATACATAATGGAAATATTAGAGGTGCATTGGTCCGTTGGTGACTTGGTGATGTTATGACGTACGTACGTTGTTGATTTGACATCTACTGTAGATAGGTACTTATCTGTAAATAGCAGGAGGATAATTCCGTAGTCTCACTTTAGAGTAAACATTCCAAAGCATCATCACATTTCAATTCTTCCGTTAGTAATGAAAGTTTGTGAGACTGAGCTGATGGAGAAAGTTTTATTTGCCTGACAGTTCCACGCTCACTTTAATTCAGTTTCTATTGAAATAGAAGGGAGTTGGTAGCGGATAAAGCTAATAAATACAGCAGAGCAAACCTTCTTCTTGCGACTGAATTTGTTGGTCACATCACGTCCAACCAACTGTCAGCAACAAATGCCATCATCATTCCTAACTCAACTTTAAATCAAGGTAAAACATTTCAAGTGTCTAACAAGAATTCAACAAATTCTATTTTTTCCCTCATAACGATAACGCATCGGTGATTCAGGATCACGATACAAACACTTTATGCTTTCAATGCTCGCCAGAAACTTGCCACCAAGTATATTTGTGTTATTTAATTTGTTTAGAAAGCATTACCTATATGTTACTCAACAAAAAATTTAAATTGATTTTTCCATTTACTTTCCATTGAGTGATTGTTTGCTCCGTTATTGCAAACGCCTACTGCTTGTTCTGGTTCTGGCACTACTTTGACAATAACTTCCAAAAGTGAATATTAAGTACCTATTACACTGAAAGTTAGACAAAGAGAAACCTTGCCTTTAAAATGTACTTGGAATTTCAATTTCTTTTTGAGGAATGCTAGGTAGACTACCTATTTAAACTTACAAACCCAATTGTGTGTTTATTATTGCTACTGGATAATGGTGCAAAGAGCAATTAATTTTTCGATTATTTGTCAATTTCTACTATGCTATTCTATCATAGGTAATTGTTAGTAAAGTAGCAACAACAAAATGAAAAGCAGACGGGTAGATTGAGATATTGCATTGAAATAGGAGCATGAAACTCGTTGGTTGTGGGAAACCAGGAAAGTGAGACAGAAAATGTAATTTCTACCCATGCGTTCTTTAAACACAATTACTTTCTCCTCGGCCTTTTTCACTTTGTCAAAAATAGATATTTTAGACAACAATTTTAATAGAAGGCAGCCTATATTACATGTACGGCTAAGCTACATACTATGTGCATACTATGTGCAATAGTGCAATAACACACTATCATGAATTCTCAACTCATATTATTTCGTGCTACAGTTTCCAAAGTTAGCGTAGTGTGAAAAATCTTTTGTATTCGTGTTATAGCAGTGGAAGCTAAGAAATTTCTATGCTATTTAATAGGTACTATGCACACTTTCGACTCTACATTCATAGTAGCGATCCCTCGTCGAAAGAGTTGTATGTACTTTATGTAGTATAGTATTGCTAGTGTAGATTTCGTTTAATATATTGAGTTATAAGAGCAGCGTAGACTGACAAAACTGAAAGTGTCTTTTCCATTCGAGCAAACTGAGCTTTGGTAGTGCGATGTTGCTACAAGTCCTATTTCTGGATTCACGGAGTGTTGTGTGGCAATGGAACTGTTGGAGAAAAGGGAATAGCTGGTTCTGTATTTGCTTGGTTTAGTTGACCCAAGTTTTTCTGGTACGTACGGAATGTATTGCCACAGCTAATATTTTTGCTTGTTCATTGCTCACCCAGCTCTTGACTTATTTCCCACTTCCGCCGGCAGAATCGAACAGATTCGGAAACGAGATTCTTTGATTAATGGTGCTCAATTCAGTGTGGAGAAGTAAATGTAACCTCTGGATATCCTGAAATGCTGATCTTCCAGGGACTTTCGATCTCCGCGTCCTACATAAATATAGCCACGCAATGGAGAAAGTGTATCGCCCTACTTGGATGCTTGGATGCACATAGAAACACATTCAATGTGGTTTAAATCACTATGCCCTCAACGAAACCTTCTAACTGCTTTCTTTTATCCGACAGACATTCAACATCAACCCAATATCCCAAAAGAGCAAACAGAAACGACTGATCTTGTCTTGATTGTACAGCCTTCAATATACAAAACCAACTCAATTCTTCTCTCTTACTCGCAGTAGTTTGCCTTATGATGAGTCTCAAGTTATTGACTTCCCCCAAGCAACGTTCAAACCCACAAAAATACATTCAGTCACTCTAGATTACATACGAGAGAGTCCTACTGAATTTTGATTCAAATTCAAACTAATAAATAACCATGATGGAGAATATTCTTCTCACAGTAATAATCCGTGGAACTGCACACAACTTCGTGATCTGTGTAAATTACGATAAACGAAATACCTCAACAATTTTATTCATCTTCTCATCTCATCGTTATTCTTGTTACATAACGTTGTGTCAAGTCTTCATACAGTGTGACTCAACTTAAAACCTTAGAATTACATTTTTTCTTCAAAATATACACGATATTTATACATTAAAATGATCTTCAGACTTGCGTATTTCCTATCGTAATAAACTATTACAAATTCATAGATGTAATAAAGTAGTGCCACTCTATATGGAATAGTAACTGAATACTATTTTTTCGAATTCAACAACCAAAACTACCCTAAGTAAGTTTCGTGGCGAGTTTTGTTGATATTTTTGTCATAAGTGCAAATTGAAAATTTTGCAAATTGTTTGCAATTTTTTCATTTTTTGAATTCAGTACCCAAAATTACTCGTCATAAGTAAGTTTTGTTGCGAGTTTTGTTGATATTGTGATTTTTCTGTTCAACAGTCTCATAGACATAAAAGATGTTCCTATAAAGCAGCTATATCATGTATTCAACATTTTATTATAATGTACTAGTTGCCATTATGCCATACTACTACCCAGCTAATAAATTCCCGCATAATCCTGCAGGTAAAAAGACCTTTTTGAAATTGCCGTAGATATTCTGCAGATTAGTGTATGTATCTTGGTGTTTGGCACATGCAGTTAAAAATTTGCAGGTGTAATTTCCGAAAATTACCTGCAGTATCCATATTGCAGACCCTTGTTAATGTCAATGCATTTATTTTACTGCATATAATTTTCGGGTTTAAATTTTTGCTTGAAGCTATATGCAGACAATTGTCTGCAGACACATGTTGATGTTACGGAGACATTTTTTACGACCACAATACACATAATACATAATATAATAACCCTCACAATACAATTCTCAGACTCAATCTATATTACTGTAATTTCATTTATTAACTATAATTTAGTTATTTTTTGAAACATTTTTGCATCATTCCATTTCTACAACATTTGCTAATTGAATAATATATGCTAACTGATTTGATTTTGTTACTGTACAGATACAATAATATTTTGCGGTGTCACTATCATCAAGATTTACAATGGCCGCGGAAGACAATTAATACCGGCAATTTTATACATGACTGGAAAACAAATATCACGTTGTACATTTAGCTTGTTAATAATTGCAAATGCAGCAGATTCATTATTGCAACAAATGGACACAAGTGCCTTAATAATATAAAAAGTATTGTTTACAGAGATAACACTGTTACATCGTTTTGTTGTCAATATTTTTGTTTTATAAATTGTTCCCTTTGTCAAACAACGGTTGTACGATAAACCAGACTGAACATTGAAACCGTGCCGCATAAAGTGTTTTCGTTCGTTTACATTAAAAATATAATTTGTTTCGGAATCAAAAAACTTATAGCCAATAATAACATTTACTTTGGAAACATATTTCTTGTTTTCTAACATGGAGAAATAAAAATTATGCGCTGCAGTACAATTTAATTGAGTATTTCCAATTTGCCAAGCTTGTGAGATGTTACATAGTTTAGTGCTCATTTGTAATGGAACCTCCCTAGTCCCATGAAAGCACTTTAGCAAAAACCCGTTAAAATTCTCAAACTGAAATGCAGAATATCCCCACAATGGACCCCAGTTTATAGCACAATCACTCATATGTAGTAAAAGATGGGCGTTATAACTACAAAATTGAGGTCCATATAAACTTTCTATGAGACTTGTAAAATTTTGAATCAAATTTCTGGCATTTTCAATATCAGATAATTGAATACGTTTTTGGCACAATATGTGTACAGCATAGGCAAATTTACAAAAATGGCTATAATATGGATGTGGAAGTACATTTTTTAGAATCAACAAAACAGCCAATATAATATATACAAAGAACTTTAATAATTTTAATATTTTAAAATTAATTAATTTCGACTTCATTCAGGATTGGCAAAGCGGAGAAGGACAGAGATAGTGGTAGTTCAAGAAAAACTTAACAATAAAGATGTGAGTTTTTATGATTGTAGTTTTTATATATTAATTTGTAAATAGTAAAAACTTTCAAAACTTTATATACTAACAAAATATTTGCAGACAACAGTAGAGATAGGGACAAATGTTTTTGTTCGTAAAGCAGATCTAGATACTGTCAAAACTTTGTCTGACACACAAAATGTTTTTGGAAGAAATCTAATGCGATTGATTTTCAAAAAGGAAGAGTTATTGGCTTCATCTCTCTTCGGTTTACCTTGTGGGGCTAATAAACACAATGCAATATTACCCTCGCTGGATCCAATTAGACTACGAGACGCAGTAATAAGTAGGTAAATTAATTTATGCGCTTTAAATTATATATTTAATAAAATAACTTAAATTAAATTCTTCCTTTATAGTGTATACACTGCGCACTTTTGGACATGAAGCAGGAAAAACAAACCAGTGTAAGCATACCGAATTGCGGTCTTTAAAGACGTAGAAAAGAAAAAAATAATGTCATGGGGGAAGGCAGCCAAGCGGAAGGCATCTAAATAATGTCAATCTCGTACACACTGTACTCCGTGTTTTAATAAAATGAATTTAAATAAATTCAATACATACCAATTATTGTAATAAATGCCAAAATTTCATGTTTTATTGAAGCACTAAAGTAAAAAATCATTAAATATGGTAATATTATTAGAATAGAAATAATGGTGCATGTAGAGTATTGTATAGATTGTTCATTACATATATTATTTTAGTTTT